>JABASF010000475.1:0-40857 GCA_019776145.1 Harlomillsia oculata | reverse complement strand
GTTGTGTAGTTTTATAGTTTTATCTTGACTTGTTATCGTCATCATCACGGTATCTCAGTGACATTTGGTATTGATGATGGTATAAAAAAAATGGTTAGTTTTATCGTTTTATCCTTGTTTGGCACTGAAGCGTTGGCACGAGTTGAGTTTCGTCATTTTGGCTGTAATGTTAGCTCAGTTAGCTGTTTATAGGTCTTTAAGAGTTGTATCAGTTATTTTTCAGATCAGTTTCTAATTTATTGGCGTAGTTTGCGAGCTAAGGGTTTTGAAGATCATCTTTCAGTTTAAATCGCCAAATCCAATATGTATTTTGACGGGATTAACATTAAGCTCGAGCTCGGCACTCTCGCTCCTGTTTGTGGTAAAATTTCCATATGAGATGATGATAAGACTTGCTTTTGTGTGGAAACCCCCGAAGAAGCCTTGGTACTATCATTTGATAACGCGAATGAAAAGAAGTGGATTGATCAACTTTACGAAACAAGATGCATTTTGTACAGCATGAATGTCATGAAATGATGCTCTCACATGGAAACTTAAATGCTACTTGACGAAGAGCAACTTGCTACTTGCAATGTGATGGGGAATGCACACAAGGTGTTGAAATTAAAGCTCTCTCGGTACTAACGTGGAATAAAATGCCATTTGAACTGGATTCTCCGTTCTGTTCTGTACTTTTTTGCAATTGAATGTCCATAGCATTGGCACCATAGCCGCAAGCTTTACCACCCCACTGGCAATCAGATTTATCAGATGGATCAAATTCCTTAAATTCTCGATTCCCACGACTCGCCTTGCCACTGTGACCAACTCGTGATGATCACATCGTGACTCACACAGGTGAGAGGGCGCATCCTTGGATGAGTTAAAGATTTTTCCTTCTTGTTGTGAGTCTTTTCACTCTCGAAACATGAGATCACATGAACTGTAACTGTGACATGTAAGTAATAAGTACGCAATCTTCGCTTATTTTTAACCATCTGAAGATCTGAAGAATGGTAAAATGCTTTTAATGCGATTATTGATTTTATTAACTTCATACATAATAGTCACTATTAATAGTCACTACCAAATAAAATAAGAAGTGGCATTAGTTTCTCAAGTCCCACTTAATTTAATTGCATGAATGACACAAATTGTAACCAAAAACATCAATATTAATGAACCTTATTGGCATTTGGAACTGGAATTTACTAGTGTGAATGTAAACACTTTAGCGTTGGCGTTTATAGCCATTGCATTCCTACACTCCATTACATATTACGATGGACCATGGACTTTCTTTCCAGCGACAACGATGCTGGAATTCCGGGCATTCAAAGCATCAAGTAACGTTGCTTTTCTATATTATCTACCCTTGGAAATTGCAAGCTCCCATGAAGAAAGGTTTATAGCGTTGGTACTCCCAATTCGCAAGCCACATTCTATTCGCTTCCGTTCCTAGACGATGTTACCCGCTTCGGGTTCACATTGCCCCGAAGTGTCACGCTTTTACTTTTGCTGTGTTCAATACTATCTCAGTTCATAACATTCTCACGAGCTTAGCATTAGTATGTATACTACAACAGCGTTGTTCTTCTTCTTAACTCGTATAGAATACGTGATTATGATTAATTCCCTAATGGGTGAGAATTTTTGAAAGCTGCCAAATATTTACGAAAGTTGACATTAGATTTAAAATAAACCGTTTAACCTCCAACGTGTGGAAAAGTTTCATATTCCGAGAAAATTAAGTGAAAACCCTTGGAGTGGAATTTCAGAGTGGAATGCCAATAGTAACCATAGTTTGGAATACATGGTGAAAGTTTGTAAATAGCTGCTAACCAGAGGGAGGCGACATGAAATGGATAGTTGGTTTGTCGTACAACATTAATTCGAAATTATTCCGGCGAAGTGTCGCCTCTTCAAAATTCTCAGTTAATAAAAATTATTTAATATGGACACTTCAAAAACTACTGATGAGATTGTGTCATCGTCCGAAGATCGGACCCAATTAGGTAAAATGCCCATCCCATACGGATTTTTGGAAGTTATGTTGTAGTTCTATCGTAAAAATTGATTGACATGATTTTGGTTCTGCAGCGGAACAAGTCAACGCGAGTGACAATAATAATTCCAGTCCAACACAAGATGACATTACAGTTTTGAAGGCCGCGAGACAAAGTACCCCGTCACCAGTATCGACGACAGGCAATGAGGATGAGTCGAATGCAGTTCCTCTGATTGCGGAAGAGACGGAAGGATCTAAAGATTCTAAAGGTGAAAGTACGTCTACAGCAGTAACGAATGCACCAGTTACCCTTGTGACCAAAGAGCATACGTCACTTCCAAAAGTAAATGGACATGCAAGAGCTTCCAGTGTGAGTACTACAACAACTTTGAAAGTCCCATCTCATCGTGTGTCTTCTCAGCATTGCAACCGATTGACGAGGCTAAGTGGCGGAGTTCTTAAAGGCAATTTTAGACCTAATGCCGAGAAAGCAATTAGAGTAAGCAAGTAGTAATGATATGATCTAAAGTTGACACAGGAATACTTTTGATTCGTGACATAATACATTTCCAGGAACACAAAGTCTTCACTACGTTTGGATGTTACCCGGCCGTCAAAAATGCCTTGAAGTCCAGAGGATGGATTGAAAAGATTTCCAATAATAATTTCCGTTCCAGTTACTCAAGCACTGCTAGTTCGCTGAGAGGTCAGTCTTTTTTTGTTACGTCTTCCTCTAGCAATTGAGAATTCCATGAGAAAAGTTTTGGCTCGCATATAAGTAGATATGAAAAGCCATTCCGAAACCTTTGTTTCCATCCTACAATTTATCGCATTGCGTTCTTCCAGGAAAAATATTGGCACTTCAATTAATTGTCCGTGTTACGACATTCGTACTATGACTATATACGATTGGTAGGTGTGTAGGTGTAGTTTGACTGATCGTTAGTGTTAAGGTGTATCAGCTTCGGATGGTGAAAGTGCTTTTCACTAATGGGTTCATGGACAAAGTAGGTCTGCACTGTAGGAATTTTTTTGCACACCTAACAATCATCGAGGAAGCGACTGTAGGAAGTGAAGTGGACTTTGGTGAAATCGATGACACAGAATAGAAAGGCGTTTAGCAAATAGCGAAAGCTCAATACTGCGTCCTGATTAAACCTGAAATGCTTATAAAGAAACCACTGGAAGATACAAATAGGGCGGAACAGGATAAGGAAAGACGACAGGTATAGTCGCAGGTAGCACCCAAACAACACGAGCATCGGCACCTTGCAAGCCACAATGCAGGCAGGACCTTTAGACAAGCTTGTCTATCACCACAGTCAGTGGTGAAAGCTAGTGAATGGAAGTATTCAAACGGTCTTATTAGAATGGGTTGAAGCATTTTCTCGGATGGATGCGTGATGCGTCTTCCAAGGTCTGCACGTCTACAGAAGCGCAGGAAAGTTTTCACTTGGACTACATACTTCAGGTGAAAGTAACCTACGCGGAAAAACGGGGTCACACGCAAAATCCCGCGGAACCAGGTAGTATCTGAAAGTTAGAGTTCACATTGCAAATTTTTTTTAGAATTGAGGCCAGCAAAGGGCGTCTGTGACTGGTACATAACGCAGTAGCTCATTCACAAGACATCGATAGCCATTAGATTCCGTTACATTTGTCGTGGTCGAACACCCCGTGTCCGAATGTCTATTTGCGTTCCAGTCATTCCAGTTTTAGTATACGGAAGTCGCAGCGTGGTATAATATTACCTTGTGACATTTTTAGCACTTTTGTCCATGAGAAAAAGTGTCTGCAAGTGCACACACGTGGACATATTAATTCCCCGAAAACAATGCATATTAGAAGGAACCTGTTGGCTTGATTTTCTCTTCAATAGTCGTTTTTATCAGTTTACCCCATGCGATGAACATTGCGCTTTTTTAGTACAAGGCGAAATAAGGCAATTCATATTCATGAGATTTTGACATGCCATTTCCAGAGCTGGAGATTCGTGGATCCGAGGATGAAAATGACCAAGCTTGGCTTAGTCGTATTTTGAAAGACTATCCTCCAGATTTCGTATGGATGATTCGTCGTGATGGCATTGACTGGAAATTGCTTTCCCGTGATCAAATCGTCAATAGGTTTCCCAAGGCTTTCTTCACCACGAAAGTACGTTAACTACATTTACTTTCATGAGAGAAACGTGTATATAAATATAGTATTCGTTTCCATTATTACTGTGCTGTTTCTTTTCACATTTTGAATCCATAACAGGTTGGTCTGGTCCAATGTCTTCAAAATTTACATTGGTACAGCGAAGCTGGTGTTGCTGACACTTTCTTCCCTCGGTGCTACAGGATTTGCATTGAAGAAGAAAAAGTCGCTTTTCACGGACGATTATCGACTTACCGCTTGTCTTAGCTATTTGCGATGGGTTGTTGAGACTTATGAACAGTTGGGAGAACCAGGAATTTCAGATTCGAATGCTCGAATTACTCATTTGTCCATTGATTTTGCGATTCGACAAGTTAACAATTATGTTCGAACGCGTCGGCACGAAGACATTGATTGGCTCATGCCTCCGAATTTCATGGCTCAACATTGGGACACTTTCCTTTCACAGTATTACGCTGTAGCTCAGAAACAAACGAGTAAAATTCGGTTCGACACTTCTGATTCTGAAGTCATTCAGGTAATTTCCAGGAAAACTGTTAAAAGCTGTACAAATTTTAAAATTAATTAGATATAAGGAAAGTAATGAATAATTGTATCGTGTTTCTAACAGGCCAAATACGAAGCTGCCAAGAAAACGCTCCAACGCGCGTCTCCATACTGGCCACAATTGGAAACTGATGGAAAGAGAAATATTTGGATTTGTAAGCCAGGTGCCAGGTCTCGAGGAAAAGGAATCATTCTTATGGACAATCTGGAGAAAATCATGGACCTTCTTTCCCACACTAATTGTCGGGAGTCAAACTGGGTTGTTCAAAAATACATGGAACGTCCCATGCTTGTGTACAATACAAAGTTTGACATTCGACAGTGGTTTGTCATTAGTGACTGGTTCCCTTTGACCGTTTGGTTCTACAAGTATGAAAATCAATTCCTTTGCAATTTGTATAACAGCATTCCAGATTCCCATCTTATGCTAATATTCAAAATGTTTCAATGTAATCTTTTGCAGAGAAAGTTACATTCGATTCTGTTCAAAACCATTCAGTCTTGATGACTTTCATGAAAGTGTTCATTTGTGCAACAATGCTGTACAATGTCGGTACAAAAATGCACAAAATAGAGATTCAGCGTTACCTGATGAAAACATGTGGGATTCCTATACCTTTCAAGCTTATTTGAAAACATTAGGGAAAATGGACGTAAGTAAATAATATAGATATAGATGAATAAACATTATAATGAATGATGATGGATCTTAGTTGTGAGAGTTGTGAGAAGAAGAGTTGGTAGTTAAAAGTTTTGTTTTACAAGTTTTACTGCAATTTCAATGACGCATTGATTAAATTAATTCCAGCAATGGGCGGATATTTATGCCGGGATGAAACAGTCCATTATGGGAGTTTTGCTTGCATCTCAGGAAACAATGGAGGCACGAAAGAATTGCTTCGAGCTTTATGGAGCAGATTTTATGCTTTCGGTAGACTTGAAACCTTGGTTAATTGAAATTAATTCTTGTCCATGTATGGCTTCAACTACGAGTGTCACTGCCAGAATGTGTGCCCAATGTTTAGAAGATACGGTCAAAGGTAACGTAACTAATAATTCAGTTATGCAATCCATTAAAGCCATGCTGATTCATATCGGCTACTAATTTAATGAAATCTGGTCAATTCCAGTGGTCGTGGATCGAAGAGATAACAAAGCCGCAGATACCGGAATGTTCGAATTGATCTATCGGCAAAATGTAACGTCCATGACTTCGCAGTTCAGTAGCCATGACCTAATTGTTTCTGGATCTAAACTGAACAGAGAAATTGATTGGCCAGGGTAAGTCAGTTATTCATTATCTTACGTATAGCGTGTGACATTAACAGAAAATGTTGGAATTTCTTTTTGCTAAATTACTGACGTACAACGCAACTAAAATATAGCCTAATATATGCAGTTTAATGTCGAAATACCAAACTCGAAGTGTTCCGAAACCTATAACACCTAAGCTTGCTACAGCTGGAAGTCTTCCGCAAGGACTCACGTTTATGGATCTCGTTGACAGGATAAGGAACAAGGGACAATTGGACACCGTTGCCCAAAGAACAGCGAACGGAAATCAGAATGCGAGTGGAACAACAGTTGTGTCTTCTGATGCTCCGTCAACTTCTTCACCTACTCATCAAAATGTGCGAGAAAATTTGGTTCTACGTGTGAAAAATATCCAGCCTAATCTGAACGCGAGCCCTGGTAAGAAAAGTGAAACTCTGAGCATAGAAAAAAAATAAAGCATAGTCATTTGATTTTCTTAAATGAAGAAAGTTTTTTATTTATAGTCCGAAAAAACAGTATCAATCGTACAGCAGAAAGAGCATCACCCTCAACCAACAATGGACTCTCACGATCATCAAAACTAAAAATTGATTTACCTATGAAACTAAAAACATTACCAATAACCTTCAGTCGAAAAACAACAAAAAGTCAGCCTGGAAGTGGAACTCTTGACAGCAGAAAAGCGGCAAAGCTACCATCTACGTAGACAACAATAATGACAGGTCTGGTAGCATTATATTTATACGAACAGAAGCAGCGGACACTCAAGTTTGTTTTGTCACTCGACAGTTTTTAATGAGAAGGATAAACGAGGACGAGAATTTTTCTTTCCCAAAATTTTATTCTGTTCTTCCTTTGTTCGCTTTTCTTGATCGCGTTTTAGCCGCTGTCTGTCTTCGTCGATTTTGCGCTGTTGTTCCACCATCTGAAGACGTTCCTCAGCCTAAGATATGAAAATCATAATTTTAATCTCTGAGATGTGCAAAATTCCAAAATGAAAGAATATTATTAAAAGTATAAGTAATCTTACCAATTTTCTTTGAGCCTCTTCAATTTTCTTATTATTCTCGTTCATAATCCTTTCCAGTTCCTCTCTTTTCTGTCGTTCTTCTTCCTACATAAACGGGAAGAAGTGAGCATTAGTACCTTGCCAAAATGAATATTGAAGCATTCAGCAGTCTGATCGACTTAGTCATCTAAACAACATTTATAATCTCAAGCTTGATTGACAATCAACAGATTGTCAAGTCTGACATTAACAGATAGCTGTAAGAAAAGAAACGATTCGCTGGGATGACGGTAGACGGCAAATATCCAGATCCATGACCAAGGTTGCAACCATCTCTGAGTAAATGAGAAAAATTAGGTAAATATATTGAAAAACTACCTGTGTGCCATCACAGCTTTGACGATTTCATGATCGAGATTTCTTCCGCTTTCTTTTGTTCTTTTTTGCTCTTTCTCTCACTCGCAGTCTTTCCTACTCACCAACAACTAAAGTCAAACAGCGTATCGTACTTACCAGAACAGATCATGCCAGATTGATTGTCATTGCAAAAAATTACGCTCGTAAATCACCAAAAATCTAATCTTTAAAAATTAAATTCGCTTGACTTCGCTCCGAACCCGTGAAAGTAAACCTGATTTTAAATCCTTCAAAGTGTTTATGCCAATCCTAATAATGCACCTAAGAACTACTTGATAGTAATGCTCATTTGCTTATGTCTGATGTCTCAGACAATAATGAATTGCGTATAATAACTTTCACCATTCATTTTCAATTAAAAATCGAACTTTACAATGCGAATAATGCGTTTTAACATTCTTTGTAATATGTTAAGTATATAGTTGTACTAAATCATTTGTACACTGTGTTCTCCTAAAGAGCCTCCCTGAATCCTTGAGTGAACTGGTTGTCACTCCTGCAATTTAAGGCCTTTTATGGGAGGTTTGTTGTAAAAACCCACGTATAAATACCATAATAAACCAAATAAAAATTGCTCTGCTCCATTGATTTTTGAAACTTTTACAGGTGAAACTACTGAAAAAAATCCAGGTTAACTTCCAGTTCACCCAAAGTGTTCACGCAGGCATTTAACAATTTAGTAGCTCAAAATTTCAATAACGATAAAACGACTAGTGATACAGGTACGTACGTTTCAAAAATCACTTTCATATTATTGTGATCTAAATTTTAGAAAGGACTTGAAATGTCAATCAAAAAGATAGTATTTGAACAAACTTGAAGGAAATAATTTAAAACTTTCTTTAGTATGTATAATGTAGTAAGAACAAATAAAGATTACAATGTACGGGGATCATGGAGCAGAGCGAAAGGGCTAAGCATGACAATTGCAATTGCTAGTGGTGCTGAGTAACAAAATCTCAACATCAACATCAACATCATCATCAGAATCAAGATCATCATGACAGTAAGGATCCTCTGCGTTTATGAGACTGAAAAGTTCAAGATATTTACAGGAAGGGTAAACTACCTCTCGTCTCCGCTCTTCTTCCATTTGAGCAGCTTTTTGACGCTGCAGCTCTTCCATCATTGCTTTTTCCATAGCTTCTTTGGTTTCTTCTACTCGACGAAGTACTTCCGCTTCAATCTCATCCTTCCGACGCTCCAATTCTTCCTCTACACGTTTGGCTACCAATTCTTCTATTCTTTTTGCAGTCTCTTCTTCCACCATCTTCGCTTCCAACTCTTTCTGTCGTCTGCACAAATGTAATAAAACAAGCCACATTATATGAATTAATACCACAATCGACGATAGACCTTTAATTTATTGTAACTAAACAACATTAAGCTGATGCTAATTTTTAATTGTCACCTTTGTCGTTCAAGTTCTGCCAGTCTTTCAATTTCTTTCATAGGACGACTGCTTCGACTGCGACTTCTAGATCGGGAACTATCACTACTGCTACTTGAGCTTCTTGACTTGGATCGTCTATCAAAACATCATCAAAAATCAAACATGCGATTATAATATCTAACAAATTAAACATTTAACAGTATTAAATGCGGTATGCTTACGTTGAACGGTTATTAGGTCTACGATGGCCATCTTTTCTTCTTGACTTTCTATCTCGATCTCTATCTCGTGACCGACTTCTCTTATTACTTCGGTGTTTCTTCGATTTCGAATGTGACGATGTCCGACGACGATCAGGTGATCTTGACAAAGACCGAGATCGACTGCGTTTTCTCCCCATTTCACCACACTTTCACAAGTTAAAAGTTACAAAACCTTCGAATCCAACTGTATACAGATTCAATATGACACAAATTCTTCATTGACCATTGTTCATGTTACTATTCACTATCACAAACACCAACACTGGACATCAAACAAAACCAATCGTCTTATCGTGAAATAACACGACACTCGACCTCCTATGCTGGAGAATTCCTGGAAAAAAAAAGAGAAAGGAAATGTTAGTGTTAAACCTTAGCGCTTACAGCTGCCTTATTTCTGCTGCACCCAAAATGCTGGCATTAACAAATTAAATATAGATTATTTTATAAAAAACTATTAAATTCGTTTTGAAAGTACTAACCTTTTGATAAGCGTGTGGTGTGACCGTGTCGCTTCTGACTGTGTTGAAACAGCTTAAAAGTCGTTTAAAAATACCACCGACGTTGCAAGTTCGTTTTGAGAAGAATCTAATTTTTTGTGCTTTGCGGATCAACTCAACAACATCCAAACATTCCAGACGGCAGTTCCACAACTTGTATACTTAGAAACGAAAATCTTGATGACGTCACTGAAGTTAACTTACACAACGACGTTAAAACGACATGCTCAGATAAGTTGATCCATTAATTTAATTAGAACGAATGGTAATTACAAGGTAAAAAGTGTGAAGTGAACGACTTGAACCAAATGCGTGTCGCCTGCCTCGTCCCTTCCTTTTTGCCTTTCAAGGTAAAAGGCAAATGCGTTTAATAATAGAACTACTTGTGGGCTTGTCCGCATTATGACTACGACTCACAAGGGAGCGCAACCAACAGTTTAAGGTAAACCCGGCAGAGTATCCCAAAAACCAAGCATTTTCTTTTCTCCATGCAAAAAAATGCATGCAAAAGTGAAATTTGCGGGTTCGTCACGATCCTGTTTTGCCAATGTATCTTGGTCGAGAAAAGCCAATTCCATTGGAGATGATTCATCCGTAAAGGTAGTTGAAAAATGACACGATATCTAATTTTAAGTTGTGTTCATTTAAGTAGGATTTCTAAGATTTAATTTCAATGACTTTGGAATCTGCATAATCATTTTGATGACAGGTAATAAAACTGTCAGGAACGAGTTCTTCCAAGGACGTGTTCGTATCTGTCACTGGATTTGGACCTGGAAGACAGGCACAAGGTCAAGAAGAAGAGATCAGGTTGAATGGTATATTTGGGAAATGTCTCGGATTAAAGGAAGATGACAGAATCCATGTGTCCCAAGTCCAAGAGGAATTACCATTGCTCAAAACTGTGTTGGTGTCATGCTTATCTGCAGACGACTGGGAGATTTTGGTATATTGTTGCATTAGTTTCGGAATTTGATGACAAAACCTGGCAAAACTAGACATTCTTCCCAATCCGTTATCGTTTTGACTTACATTAGGAAACAAACGCGGGGACGATTACAAATCAATTGTTGCAGCAGCTTCGTGTGGTGTATGTAGGACTCGTGTTTCCTGTTTGGATTACAAAGTCGTTGACGATTACGCTTAAAATTGGTTCGTTCCCAATGTTAAACAATGCTGAACATTCGATTGAACAAAGTTTGATACATTTTTTTAAATACCCGCTTTTGGTACTTTGCTTTCTCCAGATGATATTACAATGCCCCAACATCAATGCGGGCTTCTCACCGACTCCACAGAAATTGTGATACCATCCTTGTCACGTACGAATACTTTTTCACCTTCAGTGAGAATTCATGACAAAATTAAACCGTTGCGACTTCATCCTATTGTTATACAATCGGAAGTTTCATCTTCTTTGGAAGCCTTGTTGAGAAACAAATACCATGCTTTCACTTATCTAAATTCATTTGAAGATTGTGATAATTTTCCTTCAAGCTTTGAAAGCTTTTATGCTAAAATTCAGTTCTCAAACGGGAAGACGAGCGAAGCAAGTCGTCAGGACGAGACGAATTGTGTCCTACGTGTATATTTATTGGATAAGATTAATCTGGAGTCGAAAAGAAATTTTCCATTAACGAATCCTCCTTGTTTGTACATTCGACTGGAACTTAAAGAAGAGCTGGGGTCAGTTGATTTCCAATCGGTTGTTCATTTAGATATCGTTTTGGAAAGTGAATTTGAGAAACAGGAGAGAAAATCGGAGTTTGTGGATTCGCCAGTTCGAAATTCATCTTTGGGTGTAATTAGTACCGTTTTGTAAGGTTCTTTTTTGCATAAAATATACTGTAGGTTTGGTTAAACATTGAACATTTGATTTACGTAACTTGTTTGGCTATAATCAACTTCTGGTATATTGTTGTTACTGTTCAGTTTTGGACAAGAGCTTGTCGAAGATTGTTGCCAGTTTTTCAAAGCCTCATTATCCCTTGGAGTCTTTCAGCACCAATTCATTGGCCCGAACTATGCAGCTTTGTTAATCACAGGTGCTCAAAGTTCGAAAGCAAACAAATAAAAATACAGAATACATAATGTTACAACTCAAGTGGATGTTTCCTTTGTCATTCTGAACGTTTTTTTCATTCTCTTTTAATTACTGAACAGGTAAAGAGGGCAGTGGGAAAACTTCATTAAGTCGCCACATTGTCCGTCGACTGGAAGACTTTCCATATTTGGTTCACTCCGAGTTTATTAATTGTGCAAGCTTCAAGGGGAAAAAAACTGAAACGATAGAGAAGGAGATCCAAAATCACATGAGTGAAGCTGCCCGACGCTCCCCTGCTATACTTATTTTGGATGACTTGGATATTTTGACATGTGCTTCAAAACCCGATCAACAGAACCTCCAGGAAGAATTTTTGCATTTCAAGTACTGCACTTTAATACTTTTGAAGTACTTTTTTCATAAATACATTTTTTTAGGGATTTTTCATCAAAATCTCGTTAAGAACGTATCACATCTGTATGCAAATTGCAATTAGGGTTCCTTGCGAAGCCTTCAGCTTCAAAGTCATTTTGATCATTTTTTTTTAAAATTCGTCTGAGACGATTCAACTTTTAATGTTTGTACCGAGGGATGGGAAAGTGGAGAAATCAAACTCATATCCACGTGTCGCATCGTCGCATGGGATGAATTGAATTTAGTATATGGTTTCGCGTTACTATAAGCTTTTAAGCTCACCTTCGTGTCACCATCACCAGTCAACCTGAATGTTTTCAGATTGCGGGGACAAATCTAATTATACTAAGACTTTCTCCGGAATTTCAGTTAGGGGTGGATTCTGTAAGAAAAGCAAGGAATACTATTTTAATGATGATAAAACTTGTTATTTTTTAAAAGGATATGTGAAACACTGATGGACAACCTTTTACAATTAGAAAAGGAACAAATAGGACTTGTGTTCACGGCGAAGGGAATGGAAGCGTTGAACGCGTTTTGGAAACCTCGCCCGGGGTTTCATTTCCTGCAGAAAGTCGTTAGCATTCCCCCTCCGACGAAGGTTAGTCATTAATGCTCTTTTACTTGAAAATCCGCTCTTCCCGTTTCATCGTATTCCATAAAGTGAAAATGAAAATGGAACTATGTCTTCTCCAGCTTTGTCATTCTATCTCATATAATACTCCATGTACAAAAGCCTCAGTGGTTGATTTAATTTATTGGTCTTTTTCTCTAGTTGGAGAGATTAGCGATTTTTCGAATGTGTCTGCACCGTTATCAAGGAAAGACAGAGCTCGTAAACACTGAGCTTGTGAGCAGCTCCATGAAACAGTTACCCTTGGCTTTGTCATTGCAACAGTTACGGGCATCAGATCGTTCCACTCTCCACTTGTCTCATGTTGCCTCTTTGCCTCCGTCTTTGGAGTCTGACTCGTTTCAAATGTCACCGAGAATGGAGGAAGCCTTGATTTCTCTTCATGATCTGTACGCTTCGCCCCAAATCATTGCCAACTTTGCTAAAAAATGGGCTTATCATATGGCTAGCTCTGAATATGCTTCAAGTACGATTCAAAAACGTGATGAATCTTTCGAAACTATGGTCAAAGAAGAAATTCATTTTTACGAAAATTCGAATGAAACATCATCTTCTGAGCCTTCCGTTTCCATCGATGATATTGGGGGACTCATCATTGTGAAAGCAGAGCTGAAGAAAATTATCGAGTGGCCTATTAAAGTAAGCGGTCCAATTTTCTCGTATAAATTGATTTGTTGTGATGATCTGATGATTGGAAATAAATTGAATTGTAACGTACACGTTCAGCTTTCCCTTCTCTTCTTAGTACGCCAATGTGTTTAGGAACAGCCCTGTCAAATTACCTTCTGGCATTCTCCTGTACGGGTACCCTGGAACGGGGAAAACCATTATTGGGGTTGGCAATTGCGTCCATGGTGAAATCTAAGTTCATCCACATCAAAGTAAGTTGTGAGCTTAGCTTACAGTATTAATTTTACATTTCTTATGAACTGCCTAAGCATGATGCAAACTAAATAAATCACCAGCATACCAAATCATGCACTGAAAGCTAATTTAAACTGTATCATGCTTAATATACGTAATTCCAATCTCAATCTGAGTTTCTTCAAAATCGATCCCAAAAGTTGGATGACGACTTTCTTAAAATGTGCCATTTGCGTCCTATTGCCTCATAAAAAGTGTCAATTTCATGAGGCAATGAGAAACCACATCCCGTCGCTCGCGTTTACAAGTACGACTTCGCAATCCCCAAACTACTTGATTTCCCTTCAAGCACAAAGCAGACTATGAATCATTTTCTTACGGGTGATCCCATTGTGAATTAACAATCTTAACTGAAAATAGTCCTTATCACCATGTGTCAATAGCCTCAAACTCACAAACATCGATCTTAAATCTTGAACATGTTGCGCAATCAAACAATGAGCAAGAGTGACTCTTGATTATCAACCATTGTGATTGTGCTGAGCTCAAACTCAAAAGTTTCTTGGTTCCAAACCACATAATAGGCTCTCCACTTTTTGTGTACATTAAAAGATCCCTGCACAATTACAGCAGCGGTAAATGCCTCTCTCGGTATACTTGTAAGAGATATAAAAAACTACAAAAGAATGATAAAAATAGGCACCATCGGCACCAAAAAAACACAAAAAGTGAAGGCAACTCTTAATGGTTACAATTACAATAACATTTTTTAGAGGTCTTCGTTCGTTTCTTAATAGGAATTTTTGAAGGGTAGCAGTATAGCAAGTATAGCATAAAGAAACACCAAAAAGGTATGGCTTTATCGCTACCTGTACGATGTCGATCGGCTTATTGTCGAACTTATCGAACAACAATTGTATTGTGTGCAATGTTCCGTCTTTAAACTTGTTGCTATCATAATTTTATAGTATTTACTTACTCCTCTACGCTCCATAGACTTCATTCAATAATGGCTTTCGTTTTATATTTCAAAGGGACCAGAACTGCTTTCAAAATTCATTGGGGCTAGTGAACAGGCAGTCCGAGATGTATTTCAAAGGTAAAGTTGGGTTTTTAGGAACATTAAAATTGAATTCTAATACTTTTCATCCGTTTTTGAAACCTTAAAGTTAAAAAATTGACATTTCCAAACGCAGCCAAACGACAGTATATTGTTTTGATTTAATTTTGCATTGAATGTGAGACTTATTTTAACAGGGCAAGGGCATCAAAACCATGCATTCTATTTTTCGATGAATTCGACAGTTTGGCACCAAGGTGAGATGGTTTTATATATTTTTGACTTTTCTTTGGAATTTGCATGAAACCGCAGGAGTTCGAAGGATGTAAAGGGTTATTTTAGCAACGGGTCGTATAATTGCGAAAGTAGTGGCAATCTCTGGTAGTACAGTTTTTTTTTTGTATTACAGAGTAGGTGACAATGAGATCCTGTACTTTTGTGTAAGGACAGAAAGAGCATTATGACAAGAAGAGAAAGGTACAAAAATTGGAGAGGCAAAAGAGTGTAAAAGTGAATTGAATGGAGTCTTAATGAAGTGGGCGGACTGGAACTGTGGACTATCACATGGCAAATGACAATGACTTATTATGTATTATGATGCTGAACCAGAGCTTGTCGTTTATTTTCATTTATTTTTCACACCTTTGTGTACGCGGCACAACGAAACCGCATAAAAAAACTGATTGTTCCCATTGTGCGAGTGCATATACAGTCGCTTTACCATTTTACCTGCCACAATGAACATCACATCTCTGAATCCAAAGACAGACTATTCTTGTCCATTGTGCACAATTACAGACGACTATTCGCCCATTCATGTCCACGTTCATAACACAAGTATTATAAAAAAGGTGTTTCACTCTGTACTCTTGTATTAGGCCCTCGTATCTTGTGTGTTTGTTGTGTTTATGCTTTGAAGAAAGTGTGCATTGTGTATGCATCAGAATCGAGAGAGAGACCCATTTCAGGCAAACTGAGAGATTAAAAACCGTGATGCACAATGATGACAACAATGCTCGTCATTCGGGATGTAGCATCATTTTTCATATTTCATTATGACTTTTGACGCTGAATTTTAAAATGTGTCTAATGTGTTTGTCAGGCGAGGACATGATTCCACGGGAGTCACAGACCGAGTTGTGAATGCATTTCTCACCGAAATGGATGGGATTGAAGGTGGTTTGGGACAAGGGGTTTATCTCATTGCAGCCACTTCACGACCTGACCTTATTGACCCTGCTATTCTGCGACCTGGTCGAATGGACCGGCATCTCTTTTTTGATTTTCCAAATGCCGTAATTTATAACTAACCGTTACAAGTCTCATTACGTTTCAATGAAACGCATGATCGGGCCTTACTCTTTGATTTTTTTTGTCGATCATGAATCATGACGCAACTTTCTAGGAAGAAAGATTGGATATGTTTAAAAAGATGAGCGAGCAGCTGAACGTTGTTTATGAAGATGTTGACTATGAAAATGTGCAGTGTCATACGGAGGGTTTCACTGGAGCTGACATTCATTCGCTCATCTTTTCTACTCAACTTGCTGCTGTCCAGGAATACCTTGGTAAGGAAATCTTTCAATTCTTTCCAGTAAAATGTCAACATGTGCAAAAAGATGCTGATTTTTAATGAACTCATCTCAGGTGACGCATTGAATACTGAACCAGTAGGTGTTCAACGTTCAGTGACATTCGAAAGTGGTTCTGAACAGGTACAGATTCTAAAAAAACAATTCTATTTCTAGTCAGCTATTTATTTATGTACCAATTTTAACTTTTAATGCAATGACGTCAATAATTTTTCATTCGGCATTTATATAGTCTGCTGACACGGATCAAAGTCGTAATCCAGAAAACTCATATCATGTCAGCGTTAAAGGATTTCAGACCTTCGTTAGCAGGACATGAAAAATTAAGATTTCAAAGCATGTAAGTAACCAAATCACCGTACGAAGTGGTACATTTTGTCCGCATTTACATTCAATCAATGTTGAGTTTTGTACTGTTTTGCATGTTAGTTTTTTTTACACACAAAGTCAACTATAGAAATTATATGGCTTAATCATGAACATTGTGATGCAGATACGGAAGTTTCGTTGCAGCCAAATCTGGAGGGACTATGGACAATACAAATGTCCCTTTGCCATGGGGCAAAAGAGCCACTCTGGCATAAAAGTTGGGTCTTTTGGGAACTCTCTTCTCGTTACAATGCACAGGAAGAAAAGTTCATTTTGTATGCTCTTGACAATTTACATACCGTGATTTACACATTAATTCTAAATGTTAGGAATTGAGAAACCAAACTTACTCTGCTCACATGTTCTTGTGAGTTTTTTTTTGTCGTTTTTCAAAGAGTATAATACAAAAGTACTTTTTTTCAAATGAGTCACAAAATATATACAAACTGATAAATAAAGACTGTTGACAGATGAACTTTTTTTCAAGTTTTCTCTCTATACTTTGTCGCATTCATGTCCTCAATGACTTTTTCGTCTTTTGTGCATACACAACATTCATTTGAATTGAGTTGCTTTTTTATGCAAACAAATGTAACTTTGCGGTTTTTTTTCTAGTCAAAAAGACTTAAGTCTATGTTTGTACATTGTATACTTTTTCATCTTGTTTCTTTTTTGAATGAAAAAACATAAAAAATGTAGTCGTTCTTTTCCTTCTCACTCTTATCGGTTTTCATCAAACCACTAAACCGAATAGTTTATTGATTGGAAATTGTGTAGCAGGTCAGTCAGGTGCTCATTTACGAAAGGGAAAAATGTGTATCAGACAAAAATTAAGAATGCCATTCATAAAAGTTGTATAATGTCATAAATCACAATTATGACGACGACACTATGAGAAGATGACAATGAATTCCAAGTTTCCGAGTGAAGTCTTCAAAAGAGCATTGTACCACTTGGGGTGAAGATTAGAAGAATCGTGATGATGACTATGTGTCTACGAAAAGGTTCTTTTTCCCTTTTCCCCAAGTCTCACATTGCCTCAGGTGTTGGTTGAACGGTAAATGTCCTGCCTTTTTCCTAAGGTGGCATTTTACCACATGCTGAGACATCACCCGAGAGTCTATTAACTCTCATACGGCTGACTGCTACAATTGTGATTACAAGAATTTAGATTGCCCGTATCGCAAATGCGATGAGTGCTAATTAGAAATTACAGTTTTAATTCAATACCGAGAATTATGTCGTTAATTGATTTTCTGGGTGGAGTGTTGATAAAGCTGTACAGAAGAATCGTGGAGTGTACAAAACCCCATTTTTTTGTATTTCGCTGTTGACTCGGATGCGGCCAACAAAACTAGAAGTAAGCAACAATGAACACAATGGTGGCCATTGTGCCGGCTGGAAAAAGAAGCCAACCGGATAAGTGTGACTTGGTATTCTGAGCTGGGAAAGCTGTGAGATTGTGTAGAGTAAAAAAAGAAACTCTTTGACCGTTCCGGAATCGTTCTTGAATGCTGAATTCAATGCAGACCCATTCTTTTGACTATGTGCCTGACTTTCATGGAAAAAGATGCACTCACTGATTTGGTTTGTGACACACACAACGGTTCCAATGTACTCGCACGTCTCCTCTTATACGATTTTATATTCACCTTTCCCTTAAATTCTTATACTTTCTATTCCAAAAAAGAAACTTGGTACCTCTTTTTTTGGGTATAGTCTCAATTGTACAGTCTGAATCGCCTTACACGAACAAACGTTTAGCACTGAATATCAATTTGTTTGAAAAAAGATTGCTTGTTATCCCTGCACACGCTCTGACACTTTTTGTTCACTCGCTCCATTTCATTTTTTCTCTTTTCTTTGCCTGGTATTTCTATACTGTCGTCGTCTCCTCGTCACCAACTCGGAACTCATGTGCTTTTCCCTTTTTATTCAACGTCTCAAATAATGCTCCATGGTCCCTATTTCATTTCATCGTCACTTGTCTATGGCTCAATCTTCATCCTGCATACAAATGACAATCACTCGATATCCGTGCTATACATTGTCGCAGTGTCATTTGTGGACTGTGTGTGTCCTATTGTGCACGTCAAGAGGAAGGTCACCCTCAAAAAAATGTCTTTTTGTTTGCCGTGTCTCAATTTTTGACACTTTTCTTTCCATTTTGTCTTTCATAAACCTAAAATTCGCAAACATTGATTCGTCGTCGACAATAGAAAAATAACACAAACTGTTGTGTATAAAGTGTTTATAGAGAAAAATAAGAATAAATCCCTCATGCCCAATTGCCTTTTGAGTTTAGGATCTCGAAGGGGTGCATCGACGGTACTCAAAAGGGCGAGTGCGGTCGCAAGGTTCTTAAGTGGAAGGCTGTAGTGCATGAAACGTGGTTTATTTTACATTAGACTGAGCAACGAAGGGTGATTCGATGTGATTGTCAAGGCAGATTATGAATTTCACCCGCGTCCGTTCACCCCGTTTCCTCACTGTGGTGACTTTCGTGAACACCTAAACTAAACCTAATAACGGATATACGTAGCGACAACAGTGACAATGTGACATTTGTAGACTCGGATTTCGTCTGGCATACATTCTTATATACTGTGAGTTCATCTTTATACACGAGAACATTTAAAGAGGATGTGAAAGGAGATTTTGCACAATGTCAAAAGTATATAACAGAATGATAGACACGTGGAAACAGGGGAAAAGTGTATATATTTTGACGTCGACTGTGGTTCACGTTCACAGTCTGGTTACTTGACTCTACAAACGTGGAGAAAGGCAAACGAATGATTTTTCATGGGCTAATTGAGCGTGAAATCATCCGCTATGGGAAAAGGAAAGAGCTGAGTACATTTTCATGGCAATTTGTACTCAGTGTCCGTAAAGATGCAATGAATGAAGGACCATTGCAACCCTCCGTCCTCTCAAGTCTACTTCGTCAGACGCATTCATCCAGTTCACAATCAAAACCGTCATTTCAATTATGATTCAATTTTCACTTTCTCCTTTCCTTGCTTTCACTTTCTAACTGGCATCCTTGAGGCTGTCTTTGTCAACCTGTCTGCGTCACATTTTACATGATGTGACATTTTCGTATAGAATTTGTGCTATGTTGTCCACTGAAGAAAATTCATTAAAATATGCTGGATACGACGCTAACAAACTCGAGGCGCTACTATAGACGTTTGGAAACGGCGAAGTTGATAGTTAGTTGGATTTTTTGGTTCTTCTGTTGTCTTGCGAAAGAAAGTTCGAGCGAATCCAATAATGTACAAAATGGACAAAAGGCACAAAGTCAAGTGTGAAGAAATGTTCCATTGTTGTTTTTGTGTGAAGTGTGGTCTGTCTATTGACAAAAGGACAGCCTCACTTCTCTTGATACCTTTTTCTCTCCTTGTTCATACAAGTCATCTATCCAATGTTGTTGTGGCCCTAAGCACTCACACTCTCAACTCCAAATGTTATATGAAGCTTCAAAACACACCAAGCCATGCGTTTGATGAGTTCCATGCAATCCTAGGGTATTTGTACTTTTTGTGGTCAAACTGAGAACACAGACCGAAAGGATCTTTCACAACGTCCACCGAATCTCTCATTCTCATTTCATTCTTTCCCTTTTTGTCTGGATTGAGTTGAGTACTGAGTCCCCCCTTTTCTCGTCAAAGTCGTCGTAGTGTCCACATTCAAGCCTTTGTCCTTCTGAATCGTGTCATACGTCTTCATACAGTGTTCAAATGAATAACGACATGACGATCTGTTACATTTAATTGTGTCACATCATCATGATCTCAAAAACCATTGTCAAAATAAAATGTAAAACATCATAAGACATGTATAAAATGATCTTAAAATAATTTAGTGTCAAGTGTCAATGAACAGTCATCAATAATTGTCAATAGGACTATAGAAAAGAAGATGACAAAGAGAATGTAAAGAACTTTGTATACTTTTTTATAGCAAAAGTGAGAGCATTTTCCGGTAAGTTGAAAAGGGTGTCAATGCGAAGCAAATCTAACAACATTTTTATGTTTGTATCAAGCGTGAGTAACGTTATATTATATAAACTGACGGAAGTTTTTTTTTGGAGAGTATTGTGAAGGATTAATCGAATCATGAGGGAATAGTTTCTATTTCTGAAAGGGAACTGATTAGGAGCCTTTTCTTGCTCAATTGAGACAGCCTTTGTGGTTTCCATTCTGATCGAAATGTGATTATATTATGGGCTCGGCGTGTCCAAATTGAATCTGGCCAACCCATCCGCTCTTCTCCTTTTCCACATATTTCAAACGACTCGTACACAAGTCAAGAGAGGAAGACGACGAATCTGTTGACTGACAGCATCAATAGCTCCCTTCTTCCTCTCATCCTCCGGGCACCCGGCACCAACAACAAACTTGGAGCACAATATAATCTTCAATTTTCTGGATGTTCAGGAAAACATGAAAATAATATGGAACAACGTAAACCCAGCGTATTGAAAAAAGAAAAGCTCTTTTTTTTAGAAAACATGATCTCCGAGACTTTCCGTATCATTCAAAGTCTCTATTGTTATAATTTAATTAAGGTCTTAATTAGTCTACTCATAACGGACGCACTGAGATATGCAACATGCAAGGGAAAGCGCGATGCATTTATTTCAATATGAAACGATAGGTTAACGAGAAAAGATGAATGAGATAGTAGAAAATGCCTATAAACAAGTCATAGAAGTGCCAGAGAGTGTCAGAGCAAGCTAAAGCAAATAATTTGTTCTGATCAACGAGGTTTCTCATCTGATGATGATGTTGTATTAAGGAGTGGTTTTTGGTACCTTTCCACTCTACTTGTGGAGTTTGAGTTTAGTCTTTCGTGAAATGTATGATGGTGTACGTTGCATAGAGAGAATGGAAGGACGATGATGTTTAGTCTAGAAGGTACTTGGGAAAGTACTATTTGAGAAGGGGTAATGAAGAACGGATATAGTGGTCATATATTGCAACATAATGGCCCGAAGGTGTTTCCCGATAAGAGTCAACGGAGCACAGAGCATTTCCAATCTTGGCTTGAGCTAGGAGAAAAGAAAAGCGTGTCTGATGGGGCTCTTTTGGCACTGTTGTTGAGAATAGGTCGTCTCGTCGCATAAAGAGTTGGCGAAGAAGCGTTTTCTCTCCGGTTTTGATTTATACTCCCGAGAAATGGAGGAGATAGTCTCTCAAGAGAGAAGAGAAGAGAGAAGACTTTTGGTGACTATTTTTTTTTTCAACTTGGTCTCTTCCCCATTTCCGCCTTGTGAAGAGACGAGCGGTGCAGCCCATTTCATGTCGTGGTTAGATAAGAAAAAAGAGTTGCTGGGGGTACATTCTCTCCTTCTATATTATAATCATGTCATACAATGCGGGAGAAAAGGAACATCTCTCGCCTGTCACCCAACTTAAAGTCCATAGTGTTACCCGGGTGTCTTTTTTCCTCCTATAGTCTCTCTCTCTCTCCTTTTCTCCCAAAAACACAAATTATACCTTCAAAAAAAAGAACAGTGTTCACTTCAGTGTTCCTACTCCAAGAATGTCGGGTGTTAAATGCCTCATGGAGAAAATTCTCTATGCACCCAAAAAGCTTCAAAAGTGACTTTCAAAAAGCCCTTTTCTTTCCTTTCATCGCTCCATTTCCCATTCAAACAGCTTTTCATTCTATATTAGCCCCATAATAGTTCAAAAACCACTTCACACCCTATGCAAAAAAGAATGTCATATCATCTCTCTATACTCTTTCCCCCTTACCCTTATTATGCAAATTCTAACTCAATTTCATGGGAGTTCTTCTACCAAATATATTTACTATTTACCTTTCATCATAAAACAATATAAACAATTTATAAAATAACTAATGAATTCCATAATTTATTAAACAACTAGAGTAATCCTTGTTCAATTTACTAGTTTCTCATTGTTAATGAAACAAAACAAGCTTCATGCTTCCTTCTTACGGACGCACGTCAAAAACGTACAATAATGTTAGATTTTGGCATTCATTGACCACAAAAGTGATCTGCTAATTGCTAATGTACAATGTACAAACATGAAGCCTGTAAATAAAACGTTGGACATCTGCAAATTAAGGATAAAAACGATTGTATCCAAGTTTGGATTTCTCCAATTGCAAAACGGAGAACAATTCAAACGGGAACATGCTACAAAAGTGCAGCAATAAAAATGTTGTAATCTTCTTCAAATTGCACGTAATCATAAAAGCTTTTTATGATTATGAACCCATAATGCATAATAAGCACAAAAGCGCTCTTTTTTCACCATTGTCCCATGTTAAAATTACTATTAATTCATTGTCTGAGAGTCTGTATTGTAAAATGGACATTATTATACACTTTTTCTTTAAACAAGGACAAAACATGTGGGACTCAAGATAAGATTCGTGGAGTTGTCCACAGTGTAATCATCTCTCTTTCAGATACAAAGTATTATATTATACGATTTATAACAATTCGTTTTTGTATAACTACTCTTACTTTGACTGAGACTTTTATTTCCAGTCACATTCTCATTGTCCGGATGAAATAAAAAAAAACGCAGTCATCGTTTTAAAGAATAGGACATTGTCGACAGTTTGTTTGTTCTTTGATAAATGTGTACATATTATTGACATTTGAGATTTCACGTACAGGCTCAACCTCAATGTGTAATGTAATAATAAATGAATTCTCCTCGGAACAAATGTTTAATGTATAATGTATTATTTATTATTGATAAAGTTAACAAACGATTGAAGGAGACTTTTTGTAAAGGAATCTTCGTTTCTTTTCCGTTGTTCGTTAGTGTTTGTCATCCTTGAAGATTTGATGCGGTTTACAGTAGCGGTGTTCCTTTCATGAAGATGGGATTGACATTAATGAAATGACGTGACATTTCATCATTTTTGTTATCTTATCGACTTTTATTTCTTGTCTCCAATTATTTCATCCAATTAACTTCCTGAAATGAAATTAAATGAAATTAAACAATTTGGTTTCGTTCAATCAAAAGTTGACAGTGGGAAAAATGGAATAATATATGTTGAATGCAAATGCAATGTAATCAATGCAAATAACAGTCAATTAATTAGGTCGCCTTCACTTTACTTTTGGACCAGTCTACGATAAAAATGTCACACATCACACAAGCTGCATTATATAACAAGATCTTATCGACAATGACAAAGAAGGATTCATTTCAATGCAAATATATCCTGATTTCAATGAGCACATTTTATTACCTACTCCACATTTATAGTCTTTTTGCAACCTCGGTGAAAAAAAAACTATTATCAATTGACAATTGGCACTGTGTGTCCTGTGATCCTGTCTATTTGTAATCTATTTATGTCATACACTCCACTGCAAAAAGGATTATTAATTTTATTAACTAATCATTAATGCTACGGAATCTTTGTACAAAATCCCCGGAACGGAGCATTACAGTTACAGTGCATGCATGTTTGCATGGACAATAGAATAAATTCATATCATAATAATGCCATTTTCCAAACATGAATGCCACTTTTGCATTGATATTGTGATATAAAGTCCATATCATACAAAGGATTAATTAGGTTAGGATCTTGCGGACACGACTTGGTACGGTACATCCATAGACATTTAGTAGACATAGACACAAACTGTCTGCCAAAGCTGCTTATTTGAAATTCCCATGTTGATTAGCCAATAAATGCCGTGAAAAAAAGGATTATAATTTGTACTACTGATAATTAGATGATCCATAGGACACGTTCTCTTGTTCGTTTATTAGAAAGAATCACTTGACACAACAAGATCAAACGACACCAAACATGATTGTTTATGTATTCATCGTTATGAAAAATCGTCATCAAAACGCGGTGCATCATAGTCAATTGCAAGGGTTGAAGTCAACTAGTACAATATGATTTTACATCCTATTTCCTATTAGTTTGGATTAATACATTGGATTAATTAGATTAATGGCTAAATATAGACTTGACTTAATGCATAATTGCTTACCTTAAACGTTTTATACCTACCTAATTGCTCAGGAAGAGCATTGTGTTGATGTAACTTTTAATCCAGGCATACTTGATTCACCCCAAACAAGTTCAAATTAACACATTTAATGAAACCAATCAGCGTACGACAATGCAAATAAATTAACAATAGATTTAATTAGTTTGTATTCTTAATTATATATTAATTGTATACATATTTTACAGTAATTTACATTTCTTTTGACCTTGGAATGATCAAGTTGTCATAATATTGTACAAATCCACAGCAGTTTTGTACTAAAATCTTCACTCTAAATGAAGCTTAAACTTTAGTGTGATTTACAATTATTTTAAAATTAGAATACCTATGACGAAACATTATTAATTATGATTAAATGACGAAGTTGGAGAACGAATGAAATGATTGCTTTCTATCGAGGGCGTGTGAATGATTTTAAGCTCCTGAACATAGTAAATTAGATTTGGAAAACAATGGAGTATGCAATTAAACTATGTGTTTAATTAAGTTTAGTTAAACAACGGAAACAACAGGTGATGGAGACCGTCGGGAACCGCCATCGGATTTAAGGACAACGTAAACAGGAGACTTTTTTGGCATGTTCCCAGAAGTGCTGGAATGCTCCAAAAGAGCAGCAAAATCGGAATGAGGGACGTCTCCATGAGAAAGTCCCGGATGTGGTGGTAAGAAATGGGAAAGACCCGGGTATGCAAGATACGGCGGTGGGTACAATCCAGGGTAAATTGCAGGCGAGTACCCACAGTTACCAGAATAAGGTGTGAATGAATGTCCGCCGCTGCCTTGATGATGATTACTGCTGCTGTGTCCACGATGCCCTTCGTCCCGATTGGAAGTTGACATAGACCCTTGAGTCGGGGAAGGTGACCTGGACACTTTACCATGTTTGGGTGACACGTACGGAGAGTTGTTATTGTTATGTCCATGAGAAATGGATGATGACGATATCGGAGGACTCATACGGTCAAGACTATGCTTGGACAAAGATGTACTGGACAAAGACTCATCTTCAAAGTTACTTGCCATGACCCTTCCAGACACGAGACGAGACAGAAACGCTTCAGGGAATGAAGGAGGGAGCAATTGTGGGAAAAATCTCGAGAAATCCGTCGGGAAACCGGACAAGGAACTTCCACTGTTGGGGCTACTTGTTGGAATTCCTCCTGATGTCAATGGAATGGATAATGGAATATGATGAGATGGACTTGCTCCATTGGGCGGAAAAAACGCTGTCCCAGCTCGAGCCGCTAGTGAATCCATTGCCCGAATCACTGAAGATGGTAAAGCCCCAAATGGGTATTTCCCCACTTCCGGCTTACACTTACTGTTGGGATGTACCATTGATGGTTTCGGTTTACGTCTTGGTCTGTACTTGTACTCCGGATGTTCTTTCATGTGAAGTGCTCTGCAGATTCCAAATTAATAATTACTCTAATTATTCCCAATTTACCACGTGCTCAACGAATCTGTCTTACAAATTACAATCTTAGCAGAAAAGCTTACCTCAAACGTTTTGCTTCATCTATGAAAGGTCTCTTTTCGGATTCCAACAGCAATTTCCACTCTGCCCCAAGTCGTTTACTGATCTCAGAGTTATGCATCTTTGGATTTTCTTGGGCCATTTTCCGTCTTTTGACCACGAGACCAAACCATGAAAGCATTCATTGGTCTTTTGATATGATCTTGATTCGGAGACGACGAGTGCATTTTGGATGTGGGCATCAACAATGCCATTTAGTGAATCACGTTTTCAGTGTATTAATAGAATTATATGCAAAAGGTTTAGGTTCAGCTGGACATTAAATTCAAGGTTTAGTCTCTCTTCTATGCCGTCAGGATGTTTTCAGTTTTGAAACGAAAGCAATACGAAGAGAGGACAATTGACAATGGACACTGGATGACTGGAGTGGACACACTCAAACTTTTTTCACACAACTCTACAAGAAACCTCCACACAACAACTCCTGGACTGACTAACTACTACACAAAGTGATGAACTTGTTTAAAAAAAAAGTCGTTATCAATAATTTATCACTTATCAGGACAGAACAAGAGAATCAACCAGCGAACAACAACTCCACACTGTCAGTCAATTTTCATATTGTGTGTAGTTCTGTAGAAGCATTGAAACAAGTCAACGATTTTTTTATGATTTGATAGCTTTGTGTATAATATAATCTCTCGTTTTGTACAGTTCAACTTTTTCTCCAGTGACATTAACTGGAAAAACTGACGTAATCTTGCAATGGGAAATGAGATTACGAAGGAAATTGAACGCACAGTTTGAAATGCTCATGCACTCTTGCACTTGAAGTATAACACTTTATTGTTAACAACACGCTTGCTTGGTTTATTGAGTTTTCCCCACAAAAAGGGCATTTTTTGAAGATAAATTTGTGATGGAAATGAGAACGCGTGGCCTATTGTCCAGTTGATTGTGTGAAATAAGTGTAAATCATCCCAATTTTGAGACAAGAGGCGCAATCATCCCTTACACGTGTCTCTTTGAATCTTTATAGGGTCTTTCCACCCCTAGCCCTATAAGTATTATGTAGTACGCACACGCACCCTTGGGGTAAAGTGAGACTGTCGCTTTCTGCTTTCACTTTTGTTTTATAGGAACGTTGATCAATTTTTTAAAAGAATAACGAGTTTTATTTGGAAAGATTCAAACTAAGTAAAGGTTAATATGATGATGAATGACTGTTCTTTCTGTGATTAAAAGACGGAAAGGTTTGATTTTATCGTTCACATTCTCAGGGGTGAGTGAGCGATGTTAAACGTGAAGGGTCGAACGCAACACTGAGACTTGAGAAGGGACAGTGAGAGATAGAGATAGGAGATCGGGCCAAAAAAAGGATGAGATGAGACGATGAGACATGAGAGTCAAGTGATGTGAATCGGTCGTGGAGGATTGAGAAGAGACTCTTGTTCCTGCTATTCTCCGATTTAGTTTTGTAGTCCAGTATATACACGGAATGGGTTGTTTGTTGAGCGCACAAGCAACGAGACAAAAGTCTATTCATGGACCGGAGAAGACTGTGACTCCCATTGGCCGGGCCAAGTTCCTCTGCTCCCACCCAAACACATTCTCCCTTTACAAGTCAGAAACAAAAGCTACACCCCTTTCTTCTTCATCTTATGAAGAGACACGAAATGTACGCTTTCACCCAAAGAGTCTTCACCTTCCTCTTTCCGATTACCCAAAGTATGCAAAAGACTATTGTTCTCCATTCTCCACCTCAGCATGTATTTTACTTTCTCCCGAAACCTTAAACTTTTAGCCTTTTTAATACAAATATTGAAACACGGTTTTCTCGATTCTCATTCCAAGGAAATCAGCACAAGGTTCTGAATATCATACAACGATACAACGCATATTATTACGATTCGTCAAACAATAGCTGTGATACAACAATATTGTACATTCATTGTGAACCTTTTTCTAATAACACGTTAACAATTGACAATAATCAGGAATGAGTTGTACATCGGTAAAAGACAGAAAGACACAAAGAAGATCGAAGCAAAGCCTTTATTTAACCGGAACATTGCACATTGACATTACAAATTCATATTCATTTTATTCATATAGACTTTAGACTTTTGTTGGAGATGAGAGACACACACACGCAGGACGTACGGCATTTCTGTCCATTGTCTGACAAACAAAATGGAAGAAAATGAATGCAATTCAAGGAATGGAGGTTTACGTTGTGGAGAAACAATAGGATGCTCATTATCAGTGCTGGAGGGGCAGTTCTTCTATAGAGAGTGGGTTACAAACGATACAAGAGAATCTCATTGTTCCCCATACATTCGAAAGGAACAATCTGTTGGTTCCATGCAATATGGTTGGTACAAAGGGTTTCACAAAGGTTTTCCGCATCCGCCGCTCTATTGACGTTTAGAGTTGTATCTTTTAAAGCTGTTGTTGTATTGGTACATGACAGCCTTTATTTATGGAATTGTTGTTTGAAGAATCGAATTCGAATAGCTTTGTAGTGATGTGAAGAAGCATTGGGTTCTTGGTATGCAAAAGGAACAAGACAGCCGTGGCTATAAAAATACAGCGTGGTTGCAGACTAAACATTTATTTATTCACACATAAACTTCTTTTAATTAAGTCACAAAAAGTATTAAATTATTAATTAACTCCATGATGAACAATGATAAAGTGACAATGGATTACAAATTACATATCAGGATCAATATCAACAAACGAATCCAACATTTCCTGCAAGTTCTCATCAACACCTGATTCCGCACTTGTAGTCAGTTTGACTTTCTTTGAAACTGGTTCATCGTTGATGCTCAGAGCGGGTTGTGAATCAGAAGACTCTGACGTCTCTGGGCTCGAGCTCAGACTCTGACGTCCATTTTCAGTACCATTCGAAGGTTGGAAAGGACTGTCGTAATAAACTTCATCTACAATGGTACATTCGTCGTCTTCGTCTTCCCCGACATCTTGTTCATCATCATCGTTTTCGTTTTCTTCCTCCTCTAATAGTATTTCCGTTAAATTTGGATGTGTGGTCGAACTAGAAGTTGGAATTTGTAGCTGGTTGAGTCGAGATGCACTAGTTTGCATTGACCAACTGGTAGAAGGAACTTGTTCGGAAAGTCCGCTGTAATTTTCCGATAACACTACAGCGATGAGATCCTTCACGAGAGCTTTGTTTAAATCTGAATTAGTAGATACAGGATTAGTGGAAGATTTTGAGGTATCGTCTGTTTGAACAGCGGAATCTTGTGTGATAATCTCATCAACTACGTCGACATTCTCCATGTCGCCGTCCATAATAATATGGGACTGAAGTCTTTCGAAAGAGAAGGGAAATCCCTTAGAAGGACAAATCGGATGGAATGTTCGTTCCAAAACAGAAACCGCATTTTGGCAAAAAGACGACACAGACACGACGGTATCAGCTGCCCCCTTTTGAAGAATATTAACCACGAGCCCAATACACACAGGTTCTTGATGATGAGGATTGATACACAGGCTCAATAGACATTTCCATAGATTTAAACGACAATTGCTATCGTCAAAGGGGCTGGGAAGAGAGCATCGTTGGTTTACGTCCATTGCAACTTTTGCTAAACATTGGAATGTCATCTAAAATCAACACCAAAAGGTCCATCAGTGAATAAGACCTAGCAAATGAAACCTGCTGGGAACATGAAATCATGAAATATAGAATTAAGATCACCTTATATAATTCCCTGTTCAGGGCTGGAATAATGAATTCCAGTGCTTGTAAAGCAAAAACACAAACGAGAGAAGATTTTGCTACAACACCCGTTGTTCCAGCCAAGCTTCCTGCTGTTGTG
Organism: Harlomillsia oculata; assembly: GCA_019776145.1. Taxonomy (NCBI): domain Eukaryota; kingdom Metazoa; phylum Arthropoda; class Collembola; order Entomobryomorpha; family Oncopoduridae; genus Harlomillsia; species Harlomillsia oculata. Next base: position 10,964 of record JABASF010000475.1, on the reverse strand, counting down.
ATTGTAGCGCTTCCTTTCCCTTTGGATTTACCTTCTTTCTTCCGTTTTAAGAATGACGCAACAGACAAACCAACTGCATCCTTCTCAATTTGAATGTCCGAACACAAGGAGGTGACGTATGTTTTCAAACTTCTCATTTGCACCACATAACTCCGACAAATCTTCATCCATGATGCAAGAGTTTGGTACACGCGGCGTCGGAGATACCTGGAAAGGATATCAAAGTCAAAAGTCAGTTGAATCGGAAACATTGCGCTTCAGTAATAACTTTTTGTGCATAAAAAACTGAACAGCTTACTCGTATGCTTTTGGACGCTCCAAGATCCATTGAAGCTCTTGGGTCAAAAAGTCGTCAACTTGTAAAGCTAAGGGTAGCAAATTAGAGCCGACGCTGAAAGTACAACATAAAATGCCGGATTAACACTTGATAGACAACAATCAAAAAATGTGTGCAGAAACCTCTTACCATATTGCATGGAACCAATAAGCTAAGGGTAGCAAATTAGAGCCGACGCTGAAAGTACAACATAAAATGCCGGATTAACATTTGATAGACAACAATCAAAAAATGTGTGCAGAAACCTCTTACCATAAAATAAGTGATTCCAATAGTGTCACAGATTCTTCATGAATACTTGGAAGAATTGTCGTAAGATAAAGTAGCTCCTTTGGGGGGCTTATTCCTTTTCGAACCAAGCCAACTGGATTGACTAATGTCATTTTATTAAGCACTGTCAACACTCGTTGCATAGGCACTGGCTTTGGGGACGGGAAAGCGTTTCTGTATATCACAAACAAATTCAGAATAAAATCATTTTTCATTGGATATAATGAACCGTAAAATTATAAGTCGACTTTCAAATGTATACTACCCTACCTCAAGTAACAAGAGAGTAGACTGGTCAAATTAGCAAGTCGTCTTTTGAGCAATGCCATTCGAAGGAGAACATTCGATTGAGTAATTGCAGGTAAGTCCAGACAATTTTCGTCCAATTGACTGTCAAGCTATGAAAAGTGAAAGTAGACTTTAAAATACCATACAAAATCTCAAATTCACTGCTTATCAAATTCCATTTCATTACCTCCAATAAAGGAGACGCGTCTTCATACAGGACAGTGGCTGTTATTTGAATTGAGTTGATGATCTTTGTAACCATTTGATTCCAGTCTGTGCTATGCTTATCAGCCTTCGATCCAGCACCTCCAGTTGAGGATAATAATGGAATTACATTGAAAATTAGATCAGAAATATCAGACTTTTCCTTGTCAATGAAAGGGTACAATAATTTTTCGAGCTGATTTCGAAAAGATGCACAAGGTCCTCGATACTTCTCCAGGCACGTGGAAAGCAGTCTTAACTGTGAAACAGTTGGAACTGCATCACCAAACTCTTCACACAGACGAGCCAAAACTTTCGGAATCACAGCGGACGACACTACTTGATTGACTTCCGGTAAAGTTGACCACATTGGAATCAAGTTACCTTCACAAAGCAAGATTCATAATAAGTAATGCAAATTCTAATGTGCACCTAACTAATGCCAATGTTTATTAACCCAATATTGAATCCGAATGAGAATCCAAGTTCTTAATGACAGCATGACAAATGGAAACAATCATATCCTGAAATCCCACGAATCTCTGAGTGTTAATTTGCTGAAACATCTGACCCAATAGGGTCAATCCTTTTGGACGAGATTGTAATTGGTTCAATGCCGATTGAACAAATCCCAAAGTATGCTTTAACACATCATCATTCTACAACAAAATAAGGTAATTAAAATTGTCCAAAGTCCAATCCAAATACCAATTGACATATTGATAATAAAAAAGTCATTTTACTGACCATTGATTCAAAAATACCAATTTGAGAACCACCTTCCATACATTCCAAAAAGACCGGGTCGCAAACTGATTCCGTGTCTTGTGCAATTTCGAGCCATAATGAAACTAAGTTTTCCATCCTGGAGTAATGTAAAATGTAACACCTAGGAGGAAAATCAAAGACCTAGAATCGAACCTATTATATATATTATTAGCAAACTGATGCAATTAATTTAATTGACTTGAAACCAAAAATAATGAAAAAACAGGCAGCACGTGCACCTTGTGTGCTCATCTGATTGAATGTGGCGCAAGGACTGCAACGTGATGAACCCTTGGAAATCGCAGCTTCTCAACTTTTGTACCGAAACATGTGACTTTGTATTTGTGATAAGAGGAAAGAAAAATTGTTATTTTGTTTATTGACATTCAGAAAACAGGAAAGGAGAGGCTACTTACATTTCAAAATTGCTACACAATAAACGATAAAAATCTGTATATTTTGTATAGTATGAACGTATATAAAGGGAATTCCGAAGTAGCAGTACACGTTTCAGTGATTCATTGTCGAATGAGTTAAAACTGATTTTAACTGAGTTTTTGATCGAGTATACAATTTACATTACGGAGGAATTCATTTTCTGAATCAAAGGGCGTATTTCCAGAAATCAAGATGAAGAAGAAGGTCGGTTTTCGGAGTTTTTTCAAATAGGTTTAAGTTAAATATATTTTCGAAATTAATTTTTACCTTGTTTGAAATGCAGGTGCTACTAATGGGTAAAAGTGGATCCGGGAAGACTAGCATGAGATCCATAATCTTTGCTAATTACATTGCTAGAGACACAAGAAGGCTGGGAGCTACAAGTAAATGATGAATTTTCGAAAACTTTTACACTGCAACTGCAATTCACTAACTGTACTTGACTGCGTTCCAACTGTATTTTATTCTAGTTTGACCCTGTAAATTAACATAATATTGGTATTTATTGCAGTCGACGTTGAGCATTCCCATGTGCGATTTTTGGGGAATTTGATATTGAATTTGTGGGATTGCGGTGGACAAGAAGCCTTCATGGAAAATTACTTTGCATCTCAACGAGACAACATTTTCTCCAATGTCGAAGTTTTGATTTATGTTTTTGACGTGGAATCCCATGAGCTGGAGAAAGACATGCACTATTATCAAAGTTGCCTGGAAGCTATCCTTCAAAATTCTCCACAAGCCAAAATCTTTTGCCTTGTTCATAAAATGGATTTGGTTCAAGAGGAACAAAGAGATTTGGTTAGACAAGATTCAGGAGATTGAGGATTGACAGAAAATCTGACTACAAAAGTACAAATCAAAACGATCTGATTTTGTTTTTTTTCAGATTTATCAAACTCGTAAAGATGACTTGAAGAGATTGTCCAAACCGTTAGATTGCACTTGCTTCCGTACTTCCATTTGGGATGAGACTTTGTATAAAGTTAGTTTTAATTGAATTCTGCTCAATTGATTCTGATTCCTGACACTGGCTTAAATTAAATGATCGTTTTCTTAACTTGCTTGGTTTTAGGCATGGAGTTCAATTGTATACTCTTTGATTCCGAATGTACGTCAATTGGAGAATAATTTGACGGAATTTGCGAATATCATTGATGCAGATGAAGTGTTGCTATTTGAAAGAGCAACTTTCCTCGTCGTGTCACATTCACAAAGAAAGTTGCACAAGGATCCACACCGCTTTGAAAAAGTTTCAAATATAATAAAGCAATTCAAACTTTCATGCAGGTAGGTTAAGTTAGTTTACAAATCAATGAATATAGTGATTTAAACATTTTGTTTTTATTGTATGCTGTTTTTCAATTTTATGACAAAATGCAATTATGCAATTAATGTAATGAAAGTTTATGAATACATTTGGGATGTTTACTCTTTTTCAGCAAACTCGCAGCTCAGTTTCAAAGTATGGAAGTGAGGAATTCACAGTTTGCAGCATTCATTGACATTTTCACTCCAAATACTTACGTTATGGTAATCATCTCGGACCACAACTTGCGTAAGTGGTTTAAAATTTAAACGCTAACCCTTTAAGTTCCACTTTCATTAAAGTTAAAACAGAGCTATTAATTAAATCAAAATTATTTTCATAACCTTACAGCCTCAGCCGCCATGCTGCTAAATATTAAGAACGCAAGGAAACATTTTGAAAGCATCGAGAAAGTGAATCATTCCGCAACAGGAAGCATTCTTGCAGCATTGCGTCGTTAAATTTCTGAATTCTTCTTTCATTTTCTATGATTTAAATAATCTCTTTCAACGAAATTACGATTCTGTAGTCTGATGACTTTGAATTTCTAAATAAAGTATCATGAGATTTGTATCATACACCTTTAAGAAAGTTTCTTTTACTTGTCGTTTATTGTCTTATTGTAACATAAATGATTAGCTTTTGCGACGATAAATCAGTCTCGACACAAACACGAGCCCGAGCACGACAATGGTAAAGTAAAAGGTCCACAATTCCACAAACTTTCACTGTCAGTAACAACAATGAGATTCTCGTAACTAAATAACATTGGTATAAAAGTTATCTTTTGGACGATGATGTGTGATTGAGAGTCCACACTCGTCCTTTGTTCGAATGAATTTGGGCAATATGTTGATTTAATTTTTCTTTACGATTAAACCCTTGTGCACAAAATGAGCAGCTGAATTTCTTTGAACCGGTATGGATTTTCATATGAGCTTGAAGATTGTACTTCTCCGAAAATGACTTGCTGCATATTTTGCATTGGTGTGGTTTCAATCCTGTTGAGGAAATGATTAAGAATGATATTATACATCGGTAATCGTTAAGTAATAGATTAAATAGATGTATCTGTATTTGTTAACACCCGTTGGCGGTTGCTTACCAGTGTGAGTTTTGCTGTGTCGTCGCAAATGTGAACTGGAAAAGAAAGAAAGTCCACATTCAAGGCATTCGAAATGTTTTTCTCCGCTGTGAATCAGTTTATGAACGTTGAAGGAAGTGTGGTACAAAAATCGTTTTCCACATTCCTCACATTGGTATGACATCTCTCCTAAAAAAAATCATGGCAAACCACAGTCAGAAATGCTTTGCTTTCTCCAGATCCAGAAAATGCCTACCTACCGAAGAAAACGAACCTGTGTGAATCGGCAAATGCCTTTGAAGTCCGGCTTTCTGAGTAAACACCTTTTGGCAGTGTTGGCATTGAAATTTGGATTCTCCTCTGTTTAGAAACAACGAAAGTGAAATTAGAATTGCACTATGATGAAATAAACGTTCAAATTCGCCAATTTGTACCAACTTTGTACCTGTGCAAAGCAATGTGAACATTCAAAGCTCGTTTATGCCTGTAGGACAACCCACATATTTCACAAATAAACTTTTTCTTGATCTCTTCTTCCAATTCCTCTTGACTGCTCGGTCCACCTTCTTTGGCAATTGATTCCTTACTGGACACTTCGGACATCTGAGATGCAACAATTATAGTGTTGACAATCTTGTTCATTTGATTTTGGAGTTGTTGCGTCATTGTTTGCGTGGATTCATCCGGGGACAAGTCTTTTAACTGATTACTACTATTGGCGACATTCGCAAATGGGGTCGTTGTTGCATTATCATTCTTCTCGGGTGTTAGCGTTTGAACCTGGATTTGACTAGGGCTTGACACAACACTATGATCTTCCAAATCCGGACCACCTAAAAGACTCGAGTCAGACGTAATCAACAAAGAAGTGTTGCTTAGTTCGTGATGACTAATGTCTAATTTATTTAGGTCGGATATAGTGGCTGATGCTCTTTTCTTTCCGTCTTCTTCATAGCTAAACAGTCTATTCACAATTGTATGCTTTGAACGGAGAAATGGGAATTTTCTACTTTTGTTAAGCAGGTCAGACATTTCGTCTATAAGATTTGTGACCATGTCCTTAGCTTTCGACAACTGGACGCATAGTTGTTGACAATTCTCACAGAGACACTGTGTCCATTTTTTGACGTCACCTACAATAAAGATTAATGAATGCTCATTAATTTTAATCTATATATATCTTAGTTAGGGTATTTGTACCAGTATCATTAAAATCATAGGTCATGTCAGTACCGTAATCCACAATGAAGGTTTCCAGAATATTATTAGCGCAAGAGACAGCCGAATTACCATCTCCAGCATTTTCGACAGTGGCGGATGCGACAATATTGTTACACAACGGACAACGTGATTCATTATCATTACTGTTCATAACGGTGAAATTTTGATTCCCAAATCCTGTTTGTCCTGTTTCTAAATCACTTCTTAAGGGCAGCTCATCATTTTTGTCTTCGGTTCTTCTTGATTCAGCTTCATCTGTGGATTTTTGAGTTGAGTCGTCACTGCATTTATTAGAAAAACGAGATCTTTAAGAAATATCTGTAAAACTGAATGGTCTGGTAATTAGTATTCTTAAAATATTTATCAAATAATTTACGTTTGTGAATTTGATGAAGTGATTTCGTTGGACGACATTTTTTGAATTTCTTATTTGTTATTTTAATTTCACGATCCTATTGTAATTTCAAGGTCCTGTTCTAATATAGTACATGTTTACACCGTTATTTAGTGTTCGCCCTTTAATGGCTGTAAAAACTTTTTCGGAAGATTCGGAACAAATGAACAAATGAAATTAAGGTTTAAGTTGAAATTGAATTGAAATTGAAATTGGAAGATTCATCTTTGAATTTGGAAAGCCTGATGAGATTGTTGAGTAGAGAAAATGGGACCAATTCAAACGGACTCTCTGGAAGTCCGCCAAAAGCAGATCTATGAAGCGTTTTGTGAGGTATGAATGTGAAATGAGTCGAATGAATGAGTGTAAAGCTGTCTGAAGTTGGAGAATCGAAACGTGCATTCAGAGTTTACTTCTAAACGATTTTGAGGTACTGATTTTTTAAAAACATAAACAAATAACTACTAAGAACAAAAATGATGCATTAACGCTTCCTGTTGACCGTTTTCATTGTTGGAGGTAACGGTTTACGGACTTTGTCTTCATCCGGTGAAAGTGGAGGTATTGCAGGTTCCACTGGTACCGGTGGAGCAATTTTTTGCACAGGATTCGCAAGTTTGACCGGCGGTGGTTGTGCTATTGTCGTTGTACTTTGACTTTCAAAAACATCATTAACGAGTTTGGCAGGAGTGATGGGAACTGTTGATTTCTTTCCTCGCATCCTTGTAAAGATACGTCTCAGATCAATACTTCCCACCATGAAAGGGATGGCTACAAGCGGTTCTTCTGTTTTCGGTTTCGTTGTTTTTGTGATTTGGTAGAAGTCGTTGTAATAACCGTTACCACTAAAACACATGCCCTGTACATAGAAAAGTCAGCATGTCAAGTGTCATAATGAAAGATGTCATGAATAATATTAAGTACTAATTGAAGGTGTGACGTGTTACACAACACAGCGTGCTGGGCGGCCAAAAATTAATGCGCTTGATGAATTTGTCTATTCGTTTCCTCCATTGTTTATCCAGGCGATGTCGTTGCAAAGAGTCCGACTAGAAGCACTCAAGAGATCAGGATCAAAAGAATTCATTAAAAACATTAAATTAACGGATTTAACATCATTTTTCACAATTTTGTACCTCCATTCTCCATGCAGTGTAACGTTCTGCTGATCGGTAATGACCGAGAAATGCCATATTTCCCTAATATAATTCGCATACTTTTAAACATGTCCACATTGTCCAGGGCAGAATAAAAATGATAACAATGGCATAACACAATAATTGACTAATTAGACTAATTACCAAGTTTCCTTGTGGTTGCTGATTGTAAACAACGCGTCGTTTTGGTTCATGCTCTGATGTGACGTATTCTTCCTATTGAAAACGGAAGAATAATTTTAAATCTGAATTTCATTAGTTAAATTTATCTTAAATTGAACCTTACCTCATCAAAATTATACTTTGACTTTTTCTTATGGCCATACTTATCCTTCTCAGGCGGAAACGCATCATCTTCTTCTGGCGTGTCATGGTCATGGTCATGGTCATCATTTGCGTCTAGAAATGGATCGTCAGCACTTGTTGGTAAGGGCAAGTGCATAATCGATTGTACGATCTCTAAATGCAATAAAATCAATATAAAGGTTCGTTCGATTTGATTTTTGGTATCATCGTTGAAGGCTTTTAATTACCAGGTTCCTTAGGAGGATTTTTTCTCACATTGGATTGACCCGCACCAGCTGTATTTTAAAAAAAAATGCATTGTAATTGTAATGTTCGACTCATTTTTTAAAAAAATATTATACAAAATTAGGAATTTTTATTACATTGGGTTATATTTGGCGCATTGTCTGGAAACACTTTCCTGTTAACTGGCATTTTGGAAGAGTGATGCAATAGCAGCTTCTAATTCTAATAAGTGTAAATTCCACGTACTTGAGACTTTCTAGATTGCATTATGACATTTAATGCGAAAAAGTTAATATTGCATTTTATATGTCTCACTCGTAACTGCTTTATCATTTATCACTAAGCGACCTTAAAAATAGTCACCCCAAAGTTCCTCTTTTCAGGGTCGCATTTGCCGTTATAGCAAACAGACTGGAAGCTTTTGTTAATTGGCGTTACTTACATGAGTTACGTGAGCTACCTGTCATCTTAATAAGACTTGATTAGACTCCGACTGTAAGACAATGTACGTATTGAGAAAGGAATCATCACACAAATTATAAATTGCTTACCCGTATTGATCGATTGAAAATAGACATTTCATAAGAATTTGATCCTTTTCATAAGAACGGAAAGACGAAAAGTGTTCTTATACGCTAGTCCAAGCACTTTTGATCGTACTTTCTACGCTCATTATGTCATTATAGATCAAAGTATAGCCTAAAAATTCAAATTTATTACTGCAAAGAACATTATACAACATGAATTTATATAGACCATAACCGTATATAACGATTTATGAATTCGAAAACGAAGCGTGAACATTGCGAATGCAAAGTTCACGCAATGCAAAAAAAGGAGAAAAGTGTGCGAAATGTTTCATCAAGAACACCCAATTCAAGACACACACGTCCAAACGAGTTAGGGAAAAAGTCAATAAAGCATAATAGATTGTGGGGCAATTTGGCAAATAAGCTTTCTCCAACCTGTTTCAGTGTAGATAGGAAGAATTACCTTAAAAGCATTAACTTTCCCTGTACTCTTCTGCCGCTGTTTTTCGTTCTCATCGCATAAGCAAAAGCTTTTGTAGGTTTTAACTTTTAACCTTTTAACAATGTGGTCCTGGGAATTGTGTCAACGAAAGGATTGGAGATGGGCAATAAAAGTGATATTCGTTGCCGTACTCACTTCATGTGTCACATCAATGTCTACAATTGAATTTGACCAGTTTATTCACAGTGCTGATCTTGAGCATTCCGGGTTTTCAGAGTGCAAAAGTTGGATATCCGTCAGCAATGATTTCCTGTGAACCCTTGAATCGTGAGGGTTACCCAACATTGTCATTGTCTGTTCCATTGTTAAATACAAGCAGTGGAGGAAAACGTCTGTACGAATTTTACAATCATGAATGGACTCATGATGAGTTGAAGCGGACGAGTGCATTTGGGTCATTGAGATACGAACGGAACTGTATTGTAGTGCTCATTCCATTTCATAGTGATGAGTTTCTTTCCAGTGTGTTGGCAAATGTATTTTGGAGTCAATGGGCGAGACCTGCTCATGATTACTTTGTTATGATCCCTAAGGAAAATGAAGACAAAGGAATAAGAGATTCAAAAGAAGTACAAAAATTGGCGAATGTTGGGATGTATTTTGTGCCAGAAAGGGAAGAATAATTGTCATCTTACAAGTTTGTGTCGGACTACAAGTGTCACAAAGGTTGAAGGTGAAAGCATTATTCCTGAAAAATGTTACTCGTTTGTGAAAAGTAAGAATTTTAACATCGCCACAACTGCAGCAGCTCATTTTCTCAATTTTCATAAGACGGAAGATGGGCAACTCATTGGACGTGGGGTTGAGTATGAAATGATACAAACTGCATCAAAACATTTTAACTTTACATTCGACATTCATTTTTCCTTGGGGAAAGGTACGGGATCCCGATTAGAAAATGGGAGCTGGATTGGGACGGCTGGAGATGTATTCCACGGCCGGGGTGACTTTGGAATCGTGTTGGGAACATCTGCATCCCGACAAACCATCATGGACATCACGACTGTTTTTGAGTATACAAGACTAACGTTCATAATCGGGAACCCCACTCCAGAGTCCAAATGGGAGGCTTTGTTTTGGTCTTTCAACAATTGTGCTTGGAAAGTCATTGTGTCAACTTTCTTTCTCCTGATACCCATATTTTGGTTTTTCTTCGCGAAAGAACCAGATAACGGATCTATCCATGACTTCACATCTGGCCTGGACAAGAAGACTTTGATGAAATCAGTCACCTTTGTGGTTGAAGTTGCTCTGGAACAATCCGCGGATCGGGTTATGAACAAAGGAACAACAAGCAGTCGTCTTCGTTTACTTGCCATTATTTGGGTGTTCTCCAGTGTTATATTGGGAACGGCTTACCGGTCCAAACTCGTGTCATTCCTCACGTTCCCTTATATTGAACCCGTGCCGGACACTTTTCAAAATCTCGTCAACTCAGACTACCAAGTGCATTTCAAGTATTACGGAGGAGTGGCTTACAATGCATTCCGTACTTCAAACATACCCGTGTACAAACAACTCTTTCACAAGTTACAAGTGGAGAAAGACTTGTACCAGTGTGTGGAAAATGTAGTTCTCATGGACAAGACAGTTTGTGTGGTTTACGTGGAAGCAGCTTCTTACATGATTGCGAATAATTTTAGCCTCCTGGCGTCTTCAGCTACTTCAGCTTTGGACAAAGCTAAGGAATTTGGCATGATTGTCCCTCTAGTATGGGCTTTTCCAAAAGGATCTCCATTGACGAGTATTTTCAGCTCTATAACCGGTCTTTTCAAGGCATCGGGCCTTTATGACGAATGGACCAAACGTGATTTGTCACGGAGGAAATTCTTGAGTGCGAAATGGCTAAAACATTTGCCACCTCAACAAACCAATGATACAAAGAAAGCCTCTCGGGTCAAGGAGAAACTTGTCGCTTTCTTCGACAAGCT
>JABASF010000474.1:0-40900 GCA_019776145.1 Harlomillsia oculata | reverse complement strand
TTTTTTGTGAGCTGAGCACTTTGCGCCACGTTTTGAGTGCGACAAACTCAAATGGACAAATGCCGACAAACCACTTTTACCTCAGCTGGTTTTCTGGTCTACATTACATCAAGTCAAGTATACATCATGCTATAACAAGGTTTAGACGTGTGACAATGTTATTATATTATAGGTAGTCACAGTTAAGTAGGGAAGTTGATGTGACAACTTTAATTCGATGTATTACTTTGGTATTATACGTACATGTACCTCGGAAAACCCTTTACTTTGCGTGTAGTTGAGGTTATTAATAGGCTTTTCGCGTGGTGATTTCTGACTGGCTAACAACAAGTTAGTGATACTTTTCTCCAATAACCAACCTGGTTTCCTAAGTTTAACTTTGTGCTCCACAGATGTTGCCTGCTTGGCTATCAAAAACGCAATGGTTTTCATGAATTTTCTACAAATTCACAACGACTACTACGATACGTATTGGGAGACTAGCTGTTGTTGATATATACCAATAATAAGTTCACGAATTGTATAACTGACTAATTATTGTAATTGATTACAACATATTCATGTTACTATTAAATTGAAATGAGACATTAATTTTTTTGTGATTGATATTCGTAGGAATACGACAGTTCGTTGCGCATCAATTTTTATTTCATGGTGAAGGACTCTTTAATTGAGAAAGTTTTAAGGTAAAGAAAATGAAAAAAGTTGAAGAATGTAGGTTGGAGACACTAAGAGGTTTATCTTTGGAAAGAAGAATTGTAAATAGGCACAAGTGGGATTTTGATGGTAGATAGTTATTAGAATTTGCCGTTTGCATTTGGAAGGTGATTAAAAATGGATGAAGACTGGGGAGTTGAATTGTGTAAAAGTCTGAAGGTAGAGGAGAGGAAATGGGTTGGGATTCAGTGGAGAGGAAGTGAAACCGCATGTGATTTGAGGAGAAGGCAGTGATGGTCGGGTGTGCACGGGAGAAAGTACATGCATGTTTAATGGCGAGGAGTGAGAGGATGGATGATGATGACAGTATGGGAATTGAGGACGTACGGCATCCCCCGTTCCAAAAAGGAAAGAATTCAACGAAATTTCGATTATCGGAGAGCCAGTCTTTAGTTAAATAGGCCAATCTTTCATCCCAGCGTTGCACATCAAAGGTTAAATGATCTAGAAACAAATGGGAAACGGCTCTGAGATAATTCAACGTTTTAATAGAGAATCCGTATGGTAGCAATCAATTCTTATCGGGAGGCAATTCCTTGGCACAAAACCCCACAGCGGATGCTGTTCGCCTTGCAGCTTGAACGGCTCTTCATGTGTCTTCTTCGTCCTTATGTCCTGTTCCTGTGTCCTATGGCCTCGTTGTGTCACTGCTCTGGTGTGTTCAGTGCCCCTTTCTTATTTGAACAGACACTGAATGGCATCGTCTTTTCCTTGTCCTTCTCCTTTCCATCCGCCATCCACTTTTTGTGTCTCCGTCTTTGCACAAATGTAGTATGTAGAGCATTTATACATTCGTTTGTTATGCCTCTGCTCTGTTGTGACTCATACTCGGAGACTCTCTTACGACAGTTTCCACGCCCGCCTGTCTCCACGGCTCCCGGCTCCGCTTTTGACACTCCATGTAATGTAATGCAATGCAGCAAGCAGGGGCCCTATCTTGTCATTCACACATGGACGTGTTGCCCTTATCAATTGAAAACATCCATTCTCCTTCTTCATCACATATTCAGCTGCGCCCACATTCACACCAGAAGCATCATCTGTGGCCTCAGACTGTATTCAATGCGCCATGACACAACTTTTGCAACTCATGTCACACACAAAAAAGTGAAAGGTGCAACCAGCCAACCCGTCGTCGACTCTTCAACTCGCTACTCCAATATGGCAATAATACCAATCGCCACATCTCAATGCTCTACTGACAATGTTTGCAACACTTGCTTTCCTTGTCGACAATGCTCTTCCCTTCTCTGAATCCATTAGAATGATTGTTTTTAGTACACTGTTCACATTGCCTAGGATATCTTATATATAATAACCATGAACAGACTTCAGTTCTTCTACAGTCTACAGTATCCACATCCACATGTACATCCTGATTCTCCGTACTCCAAACTCGCACTACATCATATAATATCTCTTTGGAGTGTGTATCTAGTATCTATTCTCTCGTCGGATAGAGCGAGAAAAAGGGATCTTTGTTTCACGTCGCCTCTTGCTCTTGTTTCCCTGTCTGTTCTGTATGAATGGAATCTGGTAATAACTCGTTTGGATTGGACCAACGGATTTTGTGAAAGGAAACTACGCAACACGAGCCACCGAAAGAGGCGAGAGGAAAAAATCGAGGAAAAGGGTTTAACATCGAAATCTGACAGGAAGGGAGAAAGGCAAGTCATGATTTCGGTCCAAAGTATTAGTTCCGTTTCTGTATTTGTACGTCTCCGTCTCCACTAAACTCTCTAGTCGTTGACTCAGATTGAACGTCCAAAATTATTTTAGCTTGTTTCCCGTCTCTTCCTCTTNGCTTGTTTCCCGTCTCTTCCTCTTTCCGTCTGCATCCTCAGTATTGGCTAGTTATGAAACAAGGAAGGAGATCCTAGTAGAATCATCGTTAGTATCTGACATCCTGATTTTTTTTTTCTCCTGTGATATTTTTCAATTTCCTGAACGATATTGCGTTTGTTCACATCACCTTCAGGGGATGATCTGGAACAAGCTCTGACATAAATATTCGAAACAAATATAAAGTCAAAAGGAAAGGGTCGCACGTCCCTTCACAGTATTCTATACAAGTCTGCTGAGATGGGATGTGATGGTTATATTGCACTCACTCCTACTCTTGGATGTTGCATCGTAATTTGCTCCGAGCACTAATCCATACTTTCATATTTTCTGTCGTGCAAAAGATCTAACTCGACTGCGAGGACGAAAATAAAACGGTTAAAAATCCCCCTGGCTGGAAATCGTAATATTGTGCAAAATTCAATTGCTGAGAATAAAAATGAAGTGAAGACTAGAGGATGAGATTTGATTGATTTGCCCTCGACTTTCCCTAGTGGTCAACTTCATCATCAAAGATGAAATTACTTTTTCATATGGAGACGACTGCTGGTATTGTGTGCTGCACTCGCAAGGACTTGTCTCTGTGATGAGGAGAAGTTCCGGTGAAAAGGATTTCCTCGTTAGATTCTGGAACCGAATCCGAGGACGGATGGATGATTGTTATTGCTTTGTCGAGTTCGACTGAGTGAGTGAGCCCACCGACGCATCATACATAAGAGCCTCAGGTCTCTCCGAGTGTAGATGTTTCATTCCAAAGTGTAATAGCATTATTGAACCTTTTCAGGTTGTGAAGAGGAAAAGAGAGATGAGACTCACTCTACAAAGTCACTTTTTAGACTATTTCCTTGTGTATGTGTGTGTGTGAAGAGTGAGAGTGAGAGAACTCAGAGCAACATCCGTTGCAAGATCCAGTCAAGTCCACTTCCGCCAGAATTGATCATATCTCTCGTTCTGATCAAAGTCCAAGTGGGGGGCCTCCTGTCTGTTCAAAGTTAGATATCGGATAAAATATAGCAGAAAGACACCATTGCTCTTGCTTTCTCAAGGTATCCATCTGCTTCAGTCGAGATATAGGATAGCCTCCCGGCCAAAAGCAGTTTTTCAAAAGTCCTAGTAATTTTTTTGCTTCAGAACCAATCAATGAAAACAGTGTACTTCTTCTGGGAATTAACTTGGTTCCTTCCTTTGAAACCGCCGTATTGTTGTCTTGTCTGATATTCTGTAATGGGAATATGTCAAGTCGCCTCCAGACCAAACTTGCTAAAATAAATTCAGCATGTAGTGCGCTATGCTTATTATTTCATGTTCCTGTCCTATAGTATAGTACGTAAAAACACAAAAACGCATCTCTCATAATATATGTACATGTATAAGTCGAATCGCCGAATTCCCATTTGTATTGTACGTACATAACAATCAATGCATACTTGCATACGTTATTTTATATAGCCTATAATATGGATTTTGCTATCGTTTTTCTGTCGGGACGTATAATTTCTCCTGTTTCTCTCTGCTTCACAGATAGCGACGCAAATAATAAGTACTGCCTTTCATCCAGCGTTCGTAAACAGCTTTTGAAAATACTGAAGGTTTGTTTTCGGAGTTATGTAAGTTCCCTTAATATTGTTAGAATTTTCTTCAACCGTGTAAATGCGTTCTCATTCACTCATTCTGCGTTATTTTAAAGTTTTACAAAACATTTTGTACAACGCTTAAAATAAAGTAGAGTATTACAAAATATGGAATAGCATCACGTAGCGTTGTATTGTGCTTTTAATTAATAACTTTACTTTCAGATTCGTATAAAGCATTGTACTATTTTTATAATGAAAACTTTCCTGTACTACACAAAGGAAACAAATAATGGACACATCCGTTTGTAAGCAGAAAGTAATGGAGTATAAAAAGAACGTTTTCTTCCTCTTCTTCGACGTCGTCGTCGACAACTTCTGTTGTCGTCGTTTGAACATTTTGGACTATTTCCTTTGCTTTCCTTTGCCATGTGAAAAGTATAAGTATAGATAGAAATATAAAAGAGCGAATTCTGTTGCATCTACATGTTACGCTAACGTCACGATACATTTCTGGAACTTATGTCCACCCAGCCTGCATGTTACAAGTCGTCTTAAGCCCACAGAACCACATCTTCATGCGATCTCCCCGCGCTCGTGCACTTTGAGTCAGAGTAGATCGGATTATTTCTTCTCTCAATCTCCTCTCAACTTCTTTTGCCTAGACAATATAGCGACACATGCCAACGACGGATTTTGCTATATTTGTATCATTAGTGTAATGTGTTGCCTCTCGTCAAAGAGGATTTCAACTTTGGAATATCATGCAAACATCAGATGGAAAAATTATTTTGATGGAAAAAATTCCATGACTTTCAACTTTTGTATTAGGATAGTACAAATGTACGTCTTCACTCTTCACTATATATATTCCCGTTCGTTTGAGTAACAATATGGTGATAAGAATGTTTCCTTTGGAATAAATTAGAAGAATATTCGTATGCGGATATTTTAAATTTCATTGTGTGGTAGACGTGAAGCGCTTTAAATGTTCAAAGATATTATTTATGAAAGCCCTGCCAAAAGTCACCAGCAAGAATCTAAGAAGGCTTATATGTATTTTCCGCAGTTGCTTTGTCGTGTAGACTTGAAACTAAATTAGAAATTTATGTGTCACATCAGGTTGTCCATTTGAAAGCTTACCACTGTTCAAATGTCACTCTGTTAAAATGTATTGTTAAATCATTGGCTTTGAAGTCAACATTTCCCCTTTTTTTAAAACATAGTCGTCTTCTTCGTTGTCGACACTCTGCTCCTGCTATTAAAGTTGAAAGGAACTCACTTCTAAATGCCACAGCCATGAAAGCACGATCACGTCCTTTTTTTCCTTTCCTGTTCTTCGTGCTTAGAGTCTCCACGCAACATTGTCGATTAAAGGAAATCCCTTCTGAGCTCAAGTTTACGGGTGACGAACCCAAATCTCGCGTGTTAGATTGAGTGCAGTTGTCTATTGAACAAGTGAGAAGAAAACGTGAAGGAATCGACTAAAAAGAGAACCTTGCAAAGAAAAGAAAAAAAGCTCGTGGAAAGAACTCTCTATATTGCACCTTTCCTCAACTCTCTATCCACACACGGGCACCTTGGAATCAAAGCAATGAAGGATAAGATCAAACTTTTTCAGTCGTGAAAGCCATTACAACGTCCATTGAATATCTCTAATTGCGTCAACTCTTCGAATGGTTTTCGATTTTTGTTGAAAAGGTTTTGCTCCATCATTCAAGACTCGTTTTGCTTCTATGGACTTGTACCTCTAAATGGGCAGACTTCTATTACTGCTCAAGTGAGATACGAGCTCTTTCCAACTAACTTTCCATCTTGCAGTCTATACATTACTAACTTGCTTCTTCATCCCATCTTACTCTGGCATCCTGCACACAGTCGAGCTGAAGCAGTCTACAGACACTCTTTTCCTCTTTCACTACATTGCTATTGTCACAGGAATCTAAAACTTTAATGTTTTGCCTAAACGACTCATTAAAGCCCCTGAGAAGTCCCAAAGCTCAAAACTGTAGATTTTCATCCTCTCTCATGAACAACCTTCCTATAAACCTTCCAAATTAGTGCTTTATGACTCAGTAGTTCCCCTAGTATATTTCAATAATTAATATTACCAGTGCAATCCTTCAGCACCAAATTAATTCGCAAAAAGCGTTATGTGTGCTACACTTACACTTCAATTTTCTAGAGAATTAATTTTCTCCATTCTGGTCCTTTTGTGCTTGGCAACTTGCTCTCTTTTAAAGAGCAAAGCTCAATTCAATATCCAATAAATTAATGCACTCTGCTCGACTCACAAAAAGCTTCAACATGTTGGACTGTCAAAGATTCATATCGCAGTATTTTATGTGGTGGGAATGGAAAGGATCTTTTAGTTTTGGCTCTTGTTGCACTTTTCTCACATGAAAAATTACCCCTACAGTTTAAACGACTGTGGTTTTCTTTCCTCGTTTTCTTTTAAGAAACAGCAATAAGTTTGGGGAATTTATCTCAGTTCCGTGGATTTCATAGCAATGAGACTGTGTGGTTCATGCTACCATTATTATATAAAAGACCCACCACTCTCTGTTTTATATTTTACTCTATGCCGCATATTATTCTGTATAGTACTATTACTATACTATAGTATTCTTGTCTAGTGGAAGAATATGTGGAGGCAATTCGCAACATACTCTGGGTGCCAAAAGCCATGCCCCACATTAGATTGCATCATAAGTTTGCAATTTGTAAAACTACTGAAGAGTGTGAAGTTTAGGGATCCATGAGAATTGAAGACATTTTAAAAAGAATGACGTTCATGTTTGTTGTGCTACCTAGTACGTTCATATGTGCAGTCGTTAGCATTTGTGCGGTGTTCCGTTTATTGTGAAGTTTGGCCTGGAAGACACCAACACCAAAAGAATAAGAGTTCGCCACCCAAGTAAACGTTCTTCATAACTTTTATACATACTGTATTGCGAGGATGATTCTGACAGCAAGGAATGAAATATAGCAAGAATATAGAAGTAAGGGTCAAGACTTCATCTAAACTAAGACAAAGTCAGTTGATTTTCTGTAGTGTGTGTTCGCGTGCTGGAAAAGTGATGGGATGCAAGAATTGGACACATGACGTCTGGAAGAGCAAGAGTGAATAGCGGGTCTGTGTACACAAGACGCAAAGTGAACGTGGACGTGGGAAGCAAATGAAGAAGAAGGATACACACAAAAGTTGAAGTAAGTGAAAGAAATAAGGGAGAAGTAGTTTGGATCTTTTCTCCTCGTGCAAAGAGCTTTTTCTCTTCTTCATTCTATTTACTAGGGAGACTTGAAGAGAGAAAAGAGATGAGTGAGTTGTCAAGAGCAAAGACGGAGAGGAGACGATGAGAAACCAGTGTGAAAAAGAAAGTGCAAAACGAAAGTAAAGTTTGCACTGCTGAGCCAGCCATTCTCGTATAATCACTGATGGTTCAATAATAATTAATCGAGACGCAGGACTTGCACTGAATGATTTCAAGCTGAACGCTTCACTTGACAGAGTCTCTATAGTGTTAACTCCAATTACAATTGCCTTGTGGATTGAAAATGTTGTCTCCTATTCGTCTGAATTCGTTTCAAGACGAGACACAGTTCACTTCTCTTCTAATTCTAATGTGCAAGCAAGGACTTCGGCTAACCAGAGCGGCACTATCTCTCGAAAAGGAAGAGACGTCTGAAAATTCAACAGCAGCCCCACACAGGCACCACTCACAGAAGAATTTCTCTAAAGCAATTGTCTTCTATAGTGATAGAGATGAGCATTGACGGTTTACACAAGAGGAAGACTAGGATGAACACGTCTCCAAAGAAGTAGAAGTAGGAGAAAGAAGACGAAAGAAGAACAAGAAGTAGAAGTAGGAGAACAGGAAGAGAAAGTAGAGTTTGAGGAAAGACTTTGGAACTGAAGAAAATGGGCAAAGTCAAGTGAAGAAGGCAGGAGGGAACCACTCTAGACGCAAAGACGACCTATTCCATCTTCGTTATTCCAATGATGACTGTGGAGTTTGGAATTGCATCAAAGACAATGGCTATCATTCAATAAAATGAAATTATGGTGAGGAACGTGCCTCAGGCCCAGGAACAAAGAAAAGACTCAAAGCAAAAAACTGCGGAGTACTTTGCACTACTATAATCTTGAATGAATGTGCCCTTCACTACAGTCGCGTCATAATCATCAAATACGACTATTTTACGTGGCCAGCAGACTGCCTAAGTCGCAACGCACAGTATTTTCCTCGCTTGGCATGTGCACCCAAAGCATGTTAACAGCACACAAAGGAAAACTTGTACTCAACTCAAGTCAACTGAACTTCGCAACCTGAATTCCATCAGGGTTGTGGAGCCTGTGTTGCTCGTCCTACGACCCCGGATATACCAAGTGCTTGCTAATACTACGAACGAATAGAAACCACGTACTATTTCCAACTTACTCCAGCCAAACTGAGACGAGAACTGTATAAATATAAAAACTATATGTTGCTTTTTCCATTTACTGCAGAAGCCGCGGTCGTGTCGGTCCGCTCATCTTCTCTATTCTCTGGAAAAGTTTGCTTGGTTCAGTTGAATCGTTCGTTTGTATGCAAGCAAACGCAAGTAGTCCCCTTGTATATTATTTCAAGTCTTGTGTACATAAGGGGAGTTCGTTTGGGGATCACAATGGTGAGTTTGAGTGAGTGCATGTTTGTCTCTCGCTCTTGTCTCTCTTCGCGTACTTTCATATTAGTAGTTTAGTTTGTTGTAGTAAGTTGCTGTAGACGCTGCTGCTCCTAGTACTTGATACTAGATTGGTAACGAGCGTACAACGTACACGTACACGTACGAAAGAGGCGGAAGAGAACAACTGAGCGAAAGAGCAAAGAGTAGGTGCGGATGGGATGTGGTTGAAGTCTGTCAGTCAAAAACTTGGTTTTTCGCCGGTAAAAGTGAAAAAGGAAAAACAGCTCAGAAGCTACATTCACTGCAAGTTGGGAAACACGGCGAACCGAACTAAAACAGTTCAAGAGGTATATAAGGACCATACATTTCATTTAACTTTGAAATTCAAATTGCTCCTGGAAGAGCCTTGATCCTCGAGTGAGTTGCCAGAGTCGCCGCATCTCACGAAGCCAAAAAGAAAATTCAATTCCACTCGGGAATAGGGATGAGAGAGCGGTCGTTTTGGTGCCGATTATGGATGAGAGTCAGACAGAGAGGACGCGGGACTCTTCTGCTTCTCTCTCTCCCACCCTTACTGTGAAAAAATACAATTCTTTTCATTTCATCCGCTCATGAGTTTCCTTGTGGACTTTCTCTCACTTTCACTCTTCTCATGATTTCCACAAACTCACCCACACACATGCATTAATGCATGGCTGCACTTTCTCCTACTTGTAATGCTCTATTTGGCCATGCCTATTCTTCCGACGTCTTTCACTGAGCCCAAATCTCCTGATCACAAGCCGATTCAGATTAAAGTCCGAACCAGCCAGCCCGAAGAATGAGAGATGCTCAAGAATTTCATTTTACCCTGACGCCTAGTGCTTATTGTCACTGACGGCTTGTGTTCTCTTTTCAGCTCACCCTTCCCTGCGCTCACTTCAGTTTGTGCGACGAAGGACATCAAATTGCCTATCTCTAAGACTTCGTAAACCAAACAAAAAAACCTGGCACAAAGACTATGTTCTCATCACATTGTCTGTACCTAATGTGACTCTGCTGTCAGAGTCTATACCAAATTCTTATCACTTTCATACTTTTTTTCTCTCGTAGTCTGCACTCTCTTCTGTCATCCTCCTTACTCCTTTGCTCCTTTCAAAAGGCCTTGTTACCTGTGACGAACTCTGCAGACTTCTTTCCGTTCCCGTGAATTGACGACATCCCTAATGTTCAAAAGCTCGAGTCGGCTCTTCTTTCTATCTATCTGTATGTATATGTGTGACTGTGACCCCACTTATCCTCCTTGAGTGAGAGGTTGCTTAAGGGGAAGAAAGGGTTTCCTTGGGTAAAATTTTTTTTGGTTCAATAGTTTGTTAGTGCCATCAGGAAGTCAATTTTGGGCCTGGCTGCGTTATGCGCAATTTCACTGGGGAAAGGAATCAAAAAATGCTCGCAGCTGTATGACATTGCCAGCGTGGCGGATATTGGTTCTTGTACCTCTCTCTTATATAGCCGAGTCGGCACTGACAAGTTGCAATACTCAAAGGAGTCAAAGGCAAGGCAAGAAAGTCACTCGTTCGTTCCTTCATGGCTTACAAAAGCGAGTGTGAAGTACTCGCAATACTACACGAGCAGCGCATTAGGCTGCACACGTAGACAGAAGGGCATTATTGAAGAATGGTGGAGAATTAGAGGACAGTTTTTTTGACGAGAGTTTAATACATGAAGCTGAGAAGACATGTTACTGAGCAAAACATCGACTTCGTCAAGAGACCCACACAACCCTACTTTTACTTGCACTCCAACTCCAATTCAGCTTCACGCCGTTTCTCCATTTGCCTTTCCCATTTGCTCTCTCAGTCTCTAATGAGAAACGGTTGAGTTGACTTGAGAGGTTTGCTTGGCAGGGCAATATTAGTCGGGCGAACCGAAAAGACAAGGAAAGAATGCGATTCATTTGCGTGCGAGCTCAAACTGCATGTGGAAATCTGTGAGTGATGTCCGAAATCAAAACTGGCGAGTTTGGGCGTGCATGTAAATGAGGTCGGGACAAAATATTCCCTTGATTGCCATTTGAGCTATAGATATCTCCAACTGTGACTTTGAGTGGCTATGTAATACACATACTCAGTCTCCCTCGCGCTTCTCTAGCTCTTCTCTCTCTTTTTTTCCTTTCTCTCTCTCTCTCTCTCTTTCACTCTCTTCAACTTGTATTACTAAAAACGAGAGCGAGAGGTTCAAAGGTTTTAAATTCCCCAGCAGCTCTGTAACATAGAAGCAAATAAGGCTGTTGACTCGTAATGATGCGAATATTCTTTCTCGTGTGCATGTGTGCATGCAGAAACGACGAGATTGACTGAACATAGCAAGCTTTGGGCTGCTGAGTGAACCCAGTGAAGTTGCTTTCAACAACAGCCCCGTATCTCCACTGTACAATGTGCATGGAATAGGGTCACATTACATACATCACACATTCGTTTCAAGTGGGAGCTGACTGGGAATTTTGCTAGCCGAAAAAAGCCAGGAATGGAACCTTGGAGCAGTAAGTTCCACATAGTTGTTTTCCCTTCTACTGCTTACTGCTTTTTACGTGCACAAAGGAAAGTACTCTCTAATGCAATGCAATGGGAGTTCCACCACCGTGGCACACAAGCAAAGCCATAGTAACCCAGACGTTGGGATGCTGGGAACTACAGAAAGTTGTGTTGTGTATTGTGTACTCAGCATCCGAGCTGCATCCTCAGCTTCCAAGCCTGGAGGATACGGAAAGGAGCTCGCGAGAGTAAGGTGGCCGTCCGCATCTCGTCCCCATGGAAACCCTCCTGCTTTCTCGTTTTGACTGGGCTATGGAACATTGATTAATCTTGGAACATACCACTGACGTCAGACACATGCTTGCCTCTACGGGCCCTTTTCATCCTTATTGTAAAAAAATTAATTGGCAATAGCAATCAACCTTTTTGGAATCACCGCTAACATTTTTTTGTGGGGTCAGAAATTACCAACTGATGTAATTGACTTTTCTGCAAAACTTGGCATTTTCCATGTATTTGATGTAATATCATTGAACGTGCCAGAAAATGAATTGGGATTGAAATCAGGTTTCAAGTATTGTTCATTCATTTGCAAGCTACAACTGCAAGTGATGTTTTCATTTTTTCAAAAATTACCGTACAACATTTTATATAGTGTAGTATACATTATTGGTGACACGTAAAATCCTAGTCTAGGAATGGACTGAAATTGGATCAATGCATGTCCAGGAGACATGCATTGAGCAAACAAGGTTGGTGACTGTGAGACAAGATTCCGAGATGTCTGCAAGCAAAGCCTCGTTTTTTTTTCTGCTCATCTGCTTAAGTGGACAAGTGGCCTAGCAGTATTTTCTTTTCTTCCTGTTTGCAGTTGGAACCTGGTATGGGGTCGGAGAAGCACAATAGACCTTTTAGTTTAGTGTAGGAGAAAGAATCACCTGTACCCAGAGGAAATAAAGCATGGTCCCCTGCCCTCAACCAAATAGAAGCTTAGGTGAGTGCCAGCGAAACCATAATTCATACTTAAGATGGTTCAGTGAGTTGGAATTAGAAGATTTGAGAAGTGGCACGCCAAAAGAGAGAGGCCGCAGCTCCAGGGAAAGCGTCTATCTTCTCACTCAGTATTTACTGTTCTAATATTACGTGCAAAGTTCACACTCTGGTTAGATATTAGATGCCATGGCATGCCAGACGGAGTCAGGCCAGGCCATGGTATATCATACAGATTGTAATATAAGGTGTCGGGTGTCGACTGTCGAGCTAGTGTTTCGGTTCTTTAAGTCTCAAATCTGAACCTTTGAGATTGTATATCATTCTGAACTCTTATTAGTTCGAAAATGACTCGTCTTTTACTTCGAGTTTCCTCACCGAACATTGGTAAAATGCATAGAGGCAATAGCGTTTTCTGATTGAACGAAAGCAGTTGGAGCAGAAGCAGAGAAAGAATGCGTTGGAGTTAGACTTTCATCAGCCGCATGACTTGGCTGTACGAAGAGACGTGGCATAATAATGATTAGAAGCGTCAAGCGAGAGATGGTCGAGACAGTTCCTTCTGTTCACAAAAACCACAAAGATTCATTTGCTGCGTTCCACTTCCATCCATATCTATTACTACTAGTAATTACAAAGACTAACGGCCATACTAACTCGATAGTAGTAGTTAGCTCGGAATAGACTCATGTAGTATTTGATCCTCTCGACTGTTACAGCCACACGGCTTTTGGCGAGACTTTCTTCTCTGTTTTCCGATTTGGATTCTTCCTATCGCCGGAGCCTCGTTAGCGACCAGTTTGTAGTCGAGTCAACTCACGGTAAACTGCCTCAGATATGATTCCCCAATTTACCTTTCCCTTTACTTACTCCCCTTCAATCTTTGAAGATAACACAGACTCAGAGGGCAGGAGGAGGATTATTTCCAATGAACCATGCTTTCCAATTTCAACTCTACAAACGAACTAATACACAAGCAGCGCAACACACAGAGACAAAAGTTGGAGTAATGAATTAACGAATTCTTATTATAAAGTTCTTTTCCAAACGTTGTGTTAATACATTCTCCATTAATATATAGCATTATATAGCATACAGAAGTCTTCATGTTATGTAAAAATGCATGGTACTAGCGCTAGCATACGCACTCGATATATATATAATTTGTGTGTTTCAAAGTCTGCTTCAGCATTGTAAAGTGTAAAATTGACACTGTTATTGATTGAGTTACACAAGATGCTTAGAATGGATGAGAGAGAACTTGAATACTTTGTAAAACCAGAGAGAAGTGCACTATCTGTCGTATTTGCCTGTAGGTTTGAGGTGGACGATGGAAGAAGTGATTGTGTCAGAAGAGAGAATATTGTCCACACTCCGCATGTAGTCCTCCAGTAGTCCTCATGCATTATGGAGTCGATTAGTAGAATGCAATTTGTTCCAAAGGGAAGGAGGAGTGATCCTGGGAACAATCAAAGGCGGGTAGTAAGGACGTTGATGTGAATGTGCCATCAAAGAGCCTTTTGGACTGCACATCATCGCAGTTTGCCGAGAAGGAAGCGCCTGTTACGTTTCGTGTCATTTCAAAATATTGCCAGCAACTCCTTCATCTCATTATGAGGCTGAAGCGTCCCATTTCATATACGGATAACATCGGCCGGTGCCACCTATTATCATACGTGCTTGCTCTGAAGGCTCATTTTACTTGAAATTTCATCCACTTCTTCTCGTCGGGAAGACTGAGCATTATGCACGAATGATGCGCGTTCCCTACCATGGAACGAGCTCAATAAAACCACAACTTCACTCGTGATTTTTGCACGAGAGTGGAATTAGGAACAACGGGTTGTCTCCGCTCCTATATTCCTCATGTCTCATTCCATTCCGCTCTTGAGTATCCAAACGCAATGCTTTCTCCCAATTGTATTATCATTGTCCACAATCTCTCACTTTGTTGTACATACAATATTCTATTATATAGTCACTTCACATTCGCATCCTCTGGGTGCCAGCACTAACACATCTCTCTCGTATTAAGGAAATAAAGAAGAGGCAATCCACGCTCACATGAGAGAATAGAGGGTGTATTCCGTAATTGTTATTGGGTGTCCTTATCCCCCGTACAAAATGCAGGGATAAACGTATTGTTGCCCATTTGAAAACGGATTGTGGCGTTTGAAAGCACTCTCCAGAGTCTAATCGATAGTGAAAGACAGGCCTTTCACTTTTGCTCACATCCGAAACCTTCATATGGTCGTTGTTAGGGTTGGATTCATAAATCGTAGGCTTAAATCAAGTAACGGGAGGAGCGAATGGGTAGCCTCAGTCCTGTATTTCAAGTTGGGAGAGGTGCTGCCCCGCCGGTGGCTGGTGGCCTCTTATTACCTCCTTTCCACTCATAGTTTCCGGTTCCCTGCATTTTTCTCACGGCTTTCACTTCTCTCTTGACTTTCGTTCAACAAAATGAAGTCTCCTAGAAATGAGTTATCCATATTTATCGTTGTCGCAGAACTAATTTCAAGTGACAGACATTGCACCTGTGTCCAAATATTCTACGTAATGAGAGTAAGGACCAGGTGCGCCCAAGCGTTTCTTTTCGTATTTTTTCTTTCTTCCAATCTTGACATATTGCACGGAGCGGACGTGTAGCGTACTTGACTCTCTTTACCACCACCAACATCCGAGCTCACGTTTTTCATGTTCTTCATTCATCTCCACGGAAAATTTATAGCTTTTTCAAAATTTATATATTGCTTACTTTGACTACAACAATAACAGGCTCGATAATTCAAGGTCCTTGTAAAGCCTTATGCATAGAAACCATATTTTATAAGTAGTAATATAGTTGTAACCAAATGTTGCTCTGATAGGTAGTACTTGTAATTCCATTAAAAATTTATAACCAAAACCGAATCCGTTTTTTCACCCTTCCTCTTGCGACCAGTTAAAAATGCTCACGTCTCATAAAAAAAGGATTCGTTTACCAAAAGGTATAAACCCTAGCTGTTTAAATAATTTTAGCTCTTTCGTAAACAACGATTTGAGAGTTTTTTGAAGTTTTCATTTTGGTACGACGATGATGTATGCTTGATCACGGTGAGTTACGTATTAAAATTGGAGTTCACAAAATAACGGATGAGAGACTCCCACCAACGGTGAAAGTGCAAAATTCTCTAAAATTTCATGACGACTAATTTTATTTTGAGCATAAGATTTCATTATTTGAAATATAGTACGTTCTATACGTCGAGGCTCTCATTAGAACATTCAACTTTGATCTGATCAAAATTTTGATCAATTTAGCTGTAGTCAAATATTATTAAATTAGTCGCATGTCAGCAGGCACTTTCATTGTCGAACGTACACATGAAATTTGATTGTTCCTCGTTCGCATTTGGTAACTTAATTATTTCACGACTGAAGTACCTAGCAAAAAGTCGTAATCGTATCAGTCTCCAGTCATGCGGAGTCTACATTGACTTCGCAAAAAAACCTGCCTACATTCAAAAATATCAATTAATTCCAACTTCCTTTCCTTAGAATTTTCTTTGATGTTTTTTACTTCTTGGAGATCCTCATCAACGTAGCTGTCTGCTTACTTTTCTGACTGTGACGCACGTTGTTTGGGGATTCTCAACTTTTCTACAATTTTTTCTGATGTAGTAGTATTAAAGTTTTTAGAGGAAGTGTGCATATTTTTTGAACTGACAGCCCTTGACGCTAAGTGACAGTCAGGTCAGGCATGCATTTTTTAAGGTGGGTGTCCCAGCAGTCGACTAGCAACAGACTTTTTTGTTTGTGATATTCAGATCTCGTAATACGCAACCCAGCACTCCTTATTCATTCTAATTATTATACTTTCACACTCATATAGAATTCGTTCAGGCATTCGCTCTTTTCATCTTTTTTTTCTCCTGTGGAAGCACTGGTGGTAAAAATGAATGAAATTTTACATTTTTGGTCTGAGACTCCAATTCATTCGTATCTAGATTTTTTTATTTAAAAAATTATCTGATGTGATAAGAGGGAAAGTGCTGAGGTCAGGCCCACACAAGAGAACGTGATGAGAAAACCGTAGTGTCTCAGTTCCGAGTTCGTGTTTCTGGCCTTCATCGTCTCATCTCTGCAATTCTTTCACAGTGAAAGTAATTAAAGCAGGCAAATCGAGTTTTTTTTTGAAGCATCTTCCTTGGTTTCCTTCGCGAGCGGAAAAAGGTGAGTTGTATCTACACGATGAAAAATAAATGAACAAAAGAGGATGGAAATGAAAGAATCCCTTATTTCCAGGAGACTCGAAAAATACTGCATTTTTCTCAACTCAACTCGACTCGCCTTGCGCTTCAGAAGAGATCTTATACTTTTTTCCTCTCTCCGTCTTCTGTCTTTTGTGTTTGGAGCACGGCAGTGTGCATGCTTAATGCTTGCATAACTAGTCTGGAAGCACATCATCATATTTATTAGATGTAGTCATGCTTCCTTTCTCCTTTTCTCTCTCGTCAGACTTTTCTGAGAACACAGGCGGAAGAATTAGGAAGCTAATGCGAGAAATTCCACTGCGTCGAGAACAGGAAGCTTTATGAATAAAAAGCGAGCTTCATGCAGCACAAAGTTGTACAGACTTACATATTATACTAATAGCCACAGTCGCAGCAAGCAACAACTTCTCTCCTCGCTTTTAACATCCCACGTCCCACGTTTCAAAGTGTACTTAACTCCTCACCACTCATTTCATTTCTTTTCCTATTTCCTCTATCATTTCTCCTTCGACCGCTTTCTCTTTCAACTTATCAACTTAGCCTTCACAAAAATCTACATCAAAATCAAAGCACTACATATAGATTTTCAAAAGTACTTACTTTCCGAATGTCAGCAGTCTGCACTTTCAAACACATTGTTCATCTGACACTTGAGAGCATTTCCATTCGTAATACTACACTGTAAGTATCCGTTTGTTATGAAGCACTACATTCTACATTGCCCTTGGTTAGAATCCATTTGACAGGTCTCCAAACATCAACAAAGAACTTTATTTCCTTTAAAATATAAAACTCTCTTCTTCTCCCGTGAAAGAATAGTATGTACCAAGTTTTCCCAGAACTACTTCGCTCAGATTTATGAAATTTAATGACGCTCATGTTTGCTGCCGAGAAAAATCTCAACTGTAATTAAAATTAAAACAATATCCCCTGAGAAATTCTGTAAGGGGACTTTATCGCCGTGGGCCAAAGAGTTTCTCTTTCACGTGACACATATACATAATATGTGACGAGCTGCTGGTATTTCCGTACAACGGCGAAACGAAACATCATAATATAGAATGCTTTTAACCTAAGGGAAAGTTCTTTCTGTCGTTTCCTCTGGCCCAATGGACCCGCCCTGAAGAGGGGATTTCACCATCATCTCAAACCCATCTCGCTTGTTTTAATGGAAAAGTTTTATTCATTTTACACTGTGGAATTTACCTTTAAGTTTCCGACGTGCTCTCTTTTCCAATTTCTCAGAGTCGGCTGCGATAAGTCAAATTATAGAGTTCATTTTATTTTCCCCAAAATTAATATGCCTTGTACATCAAAGTACCTTTTATTTTCATTCAACATCTTATCAAATAATTTCTAAAATGAAGTGTCGTTGTATGAATATATTCATTATTTAAGATGTACAAAAATGATTGATATCGTAAATAGGTTTCACATACAGAACAATATCAATAACCATTTAAGGTTGACCAAAAACTTAATTAATGCTCCTTCCGCTGCATTGTGACTGTAGCTTGAGTTTTTCTTTTTCCTTACACAAAGGAAAGTTTATATATAGTCGTATAATACTCAAAATGGGGATCACGTTTCAAGTTTATGACCTGTCTCTAAATTCCGACCCTAATCCAAAATGGAGATGTATTGGTCGTCAATTTACTCCGTCTCAATATATCTGTGTCCATTGCCAAATCGCCTGTTCATAAAGATCAGTCGTCCACTCGTCACTTCCGACCGTCCTCTAAACAAAAATGTGACTGAACAATTCTCTATCTGAAAAAAATCATAAAATCTTATATGTCACTGTTGCTTATTTTTATTTCTGATTCAGCAAGTTTTGAATTGAATTTGCTTTACTTATGTTTAACAATAAACATAATATATAACAATGTAATAAAATCACAAAACTTATTTTTGTTTTTATGACTCTTCTTTGGATGAAGCATTACATTTTTATTGTACTATTCTCTTAATTATTACATTTTTTGTTAGAAACGTGCTCTCTTTTATGATTTTACTTTGCGGCGCTTTGCTAGCTTTGCAAATGTAAATTTCACTGCGAACATGACTGTACTTATAAATTGTTTGAAGTCATGTCGCCCATGCAAATAAAATAAATATTGAATCGAGGTTTTGCAAGCTTCAATTCATTATATGGTGATTTGGATTTACCAATTCATTAGACAAAGTAAATATTTTCAAACCGGACTGATGGTACTTCATAACTTCATAACTTCACAGCAAACACAATGAATCTGCAGTATTATGGGATGTCTTCTGAATATGAATGTACTTTTCCTTACACAATAGCGAAAGCACACTGGCGCTTGGAAGACTTGAAACCTTTTGCTTTTTCGATTCTGTTCGTTTTCTGGGAACAAAGCGATTAGTGGAGTGGATTGTAGCATTCCGGTATAACATCGAAGTGACCTCTTGAATGGGCCTGTGAGTATCAACATGAAATGTGTACATTAGTAATGTCAGAAACATGTGTGCGCTTGATAGAGATTTTAATTTTAAACGTCAAGACAGCTTTGAGATGAGACTCGCGTAAGCTTCGGCCACACGGACCAATTTGTGGTTTGCAGTGTAAGAGCATTAAAGCAAATAAGTGCCACATGACAGAAACTCGGAGAATAATATTTGGACATGGTCTCTTTAAACTTACTCTTTGTTGGCCAAAATTATAGTCGAGTTGCTTTGCTGCTCCCTTTAGAATGTATTAGTATCCCTATCTCCCTATGTTTCGTGGTTTTTAACTCATACTTCATAGATGATAATGTAATAATAAACAAATAGGAAATAGGAAGTTGAAATTTAATATTGAGTTTGTTATGTAATAACAACATCCTTCTCAAAAAATTTCTATCGGATCCGTGATCGTGCGCAAACGGAGCAATGTGTGTTCAGGTGTGCATACGGAATCTTGTCGTTTGTCCAGATATATAGTACAAGTTGAAATTGGAAACGATGAGCAAAACAATGTTTCACTTATAATCTAATTATTTGTAACAATTTATTTTGCTCATTTTTGAACGCGTAGGTAGTCTAGGATTTTTAATTACTGGGGTAATATGCACGTTGATGAACATTGAGCTTGTGAAAAAGAAAATTAAAAAAAGAATAATATTGATTATAATGTTTAAAAGTTAAGTTTTGCAATTTCTGAAGGATGTGGATGATGGTGAGAAGTAGACCTTGGTTCGCGGTTTCAAAAACATAACGACGTGTTGGGTGCGACATCAAGGACGACGCTACGAGGAGCCGTACGAGCTATTGACGAAAAGAGCGGAACTGTTGTCTGAACACTAGACTCGAATGCACATTTCTTGTCATAATGTTCCACATGCCAAAGCCTTGGAATGTTGGTCTTGGTGTGATGTACGATTGGGACATAAGGGTGGCAGTGAGGGAGTGTAAGTCTTCGTTGTGAGGTCATAACACGATTCGTTTCCTTCATATAAAAATCCCAAGCCAAGCTGAAATTCCAAAGAAGACATGGCGGTGAAAAGGGAAACGAAACGTTCCATGATACATTGACTGCTGTGCAATTTTCTCGCCTCGTAAAGATATCCTCGTTTCTCTTTTGACTCTTTTGCCTTTTCCGATTTCCGACGGAAGAAAACACACAGTTGCAGCAAAAACATGGTAACAAACCTGTGGGAGCAGAACACATCTTGTATAGATTGCACTTGCCTTGACATCAGATCGAAACGTAAGGACGAACTGATGCTTTTTGCTTCGGCTTCTGTCGAGCAACATTTTTCTTCTGTTCCTTACGTTTTTCTTTATCAATACTGTTTTTCAAATAATTTTCAATATACGAACATTACTAGTATTTGTACTGGCATTTATATAATGATCTACGGCTGTTGATGTGACGACTCGGTTAATCTACAGATGATTAAGGTAATAGTAATAGTACATTAAATGTGAATTCTCGAATGTATATGAATATAGCGCTTTAATCGTGAAAGCTATTAAAGTGATTTATTAAAGTTATTAAAAGATGAAATCAAGTATAATATTTATTTACTTATTAAAAATTACAATTTGACTTTATCTGTTTGGAACATAGAAAAGAAATGCGTGGTCGTTTACAAGTTTGTTAGGGCTTGTATAGTTCTTTCACAAGGGGTTTAGTGGAAGGATAAAGAACAGTTTGTTCAGAAATGAATGCCAAGAGCAGAACCGGCGTCGCCTCGTGGTTGAATGTTATGCTGGCCGAAGTGGAAGAAAGCGAAGGAAATACGTGTAGTTCCGGATGCTGAAATCTCCTCGTCAGCAGCTCTATTCTCAACTCTTCCATTTTATGACTGACTCGGAGGATGCCCAAGTGTCGTGAAAAGAAGTAAAGGAGCCCCCTGATCGGATGATAAAGTGTGGCCAAGTAATGTTGTATAGTGTTCATCGCATGAGGATGAAGCATAAAGCCCTCGACGTGTGCTACCCACCGTCTTGCAAACTTGGAAACCGGAGGTAGTTCGACACTGGGTGAAAAGGAACTGGCTATGCCCATTTTCCCCTTGTCCTTTCTCTCGTGTCCAATGCTGCCTTGTAAAGTAAGTTGGAAGACGAGAGCCTCATACAGGATTCCCTCTTCTTGTTGAATACTCTATTGGATTGAGAAACAGTCCCAGAAGCATGAGGAAAAAAAAAGAATGCCCACAGACAAACACAAACCGACTTGTGAGACTCTGTCCCTGTTATTTTTTTCTATACCTTAAAATCAAATGTGTACGTAGGCTGCATTTACTATTGACAAAAAAGGCAAAGGCATGACTGGGAACGGTCCTGCACACCAATGAGCACGACGAGGACTTTGGAACCGTTGGAGGAAGAAGAGGTAG
The DNA here is from genome assembly GCA_019776145.1 of Harlomillsia oculata. Taxonomy (NCBI): domain Eukaryota; kingdom Metazoa; phylum Arthropoda; class Collembola; order Entomobryomorpha; family Oncopoduridae; genus Harlomillsia; species Harlomillsia oculata. The sequence goes on along the minus strand of JABASF010000474.1, from coordinate 19,499 downwards.
AGAAAGTACAACTTTTTTTCGATGCAGCTGTCAGTGTCAGGCAGTGAAGCTGAAGTGAAGTTGAGAAGGGTGAGTGTGAGAGGAAAGCACATACAAATATTTTGAGTCCAACGACAGACAGGGCAGAAGTGTAAATTTGATGGACCAGCAGGTGTTCACGACTCAAGGCGGAGTCCTCACTTTGAAGAGCTCTCCTTTTCGACGCAAAGAAGGTGGAGTCTGTCTCATGTGACTCGGTTTCTTCATGCCACCACAATTCTATCTCTGTCCAAGGGCCATGCACTCATCTGCTTCATTTCATCCGCTTCCTCTTCCTTTTCTGTTCTAGCAGAATTCTCTCGTAATGCTGTCATTTTCTTCTTCATACCTTTTCATTCCATCCCGGTTGCGGTCAAAGTCACTCAGTCAGCATCGACCGACGGCACTTGGTTTGAATTTGTCGATTCTAAGTAAGTGCTCCACTATAGCGAAACAGAAGCAAAATGGAATAAATTACTTTAGTAAAGTAAGGAAATCATATTACCCTGCCTCTTGCTCTGTTGTTTGCTCAGTCATAACCTACAATGAAATGTAGCATGAGGAGCACGGAAAAGCGACGAAGTAGCAAACTCCTCTTTCCTGTGCAACAAAATTCGCTTTTCCTTGTGACTTTGCGACTCCTTTGATGGGGTTCGGGACAGGTTAGGTGTGCCGGGGACCGTCGCACCGCCGTCTCTTGGCTGTTGGTCCAGCGGGAAGCGCACATCAAAAGCCACTCTGGCCTTATGTATCATGCACGCGCTGGCATCATCACAATTTTCCAAGATTGCATCCAGGAGCCACGGCCATTAAAGTTTATTAAATATGTCATGTCACATCTAACGGACCTGACTTCCTTTTTTCATGCCGCACTGGCTCTGCTCTCCCTTTCTGCAAGTAAGCAAAGCGCGAATCTTTCTCTACTTCCACTACAGCACTAAGAAAGGTGATGGAAACAAAATAAGCAAAAGAAGTCTTATGTTAAAGTTTTACGGAGAAAGGAAACGAATATAGAAAACATGAAAAGAGAAAGAGAACCGTTGTAGTGTACCTTTTAAAAGTAAGCGTTGAAGTGGCAGTGAATTCATTCCTATAGCATAACGCATCTAAGCCTATATCGTACCAATCGTACGTATACGTACTATGTACGATCTCCTTCCCACATTTCTACTTCTCGTGAGACAGCCAGTCGCAAAGCATTTGGTCTAAGTTAGAACAACTGCTACGGGTATTGAAAGGAATAGGCTACTGCGCTCTATAAACACGTTTTCTATCTTTCACCATTATTTATTGTGCAACATGTCGGATGAATCCTCGTGGTTGTCGGGCGTCGAACACACAGTTGAAGAGTTACCTACTTGCAAGTTGCAACCTGCAAGGCCGACTGACTTTTTCTGTGCCAACCGAACCCAGGAAAAATACAAGGAAGCACCGGAACATGCTAAAATGAAATGGAACTCTAGATAGAATATCATTCAAACCTTTTTTAGACTCTCCAAGGATTTTGAATTTTGTAAAGATACTGGCAGCATAAAAATTCTCAAGTCATGTGAAAAATCATATTCTCCTTAGGTCTAGTGTGCAGAAAACCAGAAAAGTAGAGAAACCTGAAATTTTTCTCGTGTTGTTCTAAGACAACTTCTATAAGTTCTATATCTATACTTCACTCACGCATTTGCAACCTAAGTGAAAGAATAGAAAAAACTAGTCGTGTAGTTGAGCATTTGTTGGTGATGGTGTGGTTTCGTTTCTTTACTTCTACTTATATGATACCTTACTGTTTGGGGTAAGACGGAAACGAAACATATAAGCTGAGTCTAGAACTCTAGAAATATAAAAAAGATAAGAGAAGAAGGAAGAAATAGAAATGGAGGAAATATTATGACAGTTCAGTGGTCCAGCTAGCGATTTCCATTTAGAACGTAGTTATAGTTCGACCCTTCTTGGTTTCCTCGCCTATTCCTGGACTGGATGGTGGGCCCACCGCTGCCTTCGACGTCCTTTCCTGGCTCTTGCCCATAATGCAAAAGACGCCCATAATGCTTTACGGCACACATACACACAACCAGAACCCAGGGGATGTATGCATGCTTGATGGTCTCTGGATCTTGAGTTTCTTGAGAATATCAGCGCTACTGTGGGTGAAGCACAAAAATAAGTACGTCGAAACTGGTAAAGCTACCCACTCCTGGAGCAGGACCGCAGCATGTATGAACCAGGGAGACGTTGAGTTTGGAATTTTTGCAGCACACGTATTCCCGCAAACAAGGCAAGAGACTATTGGAGAGCAGAAAGAAGCAAGGAGCCGGAGAAAGGAAGAAAGACGAAACGAAACGAAACGAAACGAAACGAAGAAACGTATTCTGTCTCCATTCTGAAGTCTGGAGAAACCAGAGTTTGGAAGGGACAGTGAAGCAGAAGGCCTATGTACATACGATTCATACAGTTGAGTGTAAGTAGAGCAGATGCTGACTATTGCTCTTGTGAGCTGACTATGTATACCTTGTGAAGGTTTCTCATCAACTTTCTAAAGAAAAGGGAATTCGACGTCGCCCTCGTCGAAGACGACGACGACTACGACGAGAATGAAAGTTTGGAAAAGGGATTCATCGGACCGTGGAAGTCCAATACACACAAAGTTGAGTTGAAGTAAAAGAGAGAGGAAAAAGGAAAAGGAAAAAAGAAGAAGCTAAAGCGAAGACGGGAGCAACTGTAGACCAAGCTCTGCACAAAAAAGGAATAAAAAAGACAAGAGCTAAGCTGAGCACCCGTACAAACTCTCACGTTGATTTGTACAGAAAATCTACTTTGCACCGACTTCCACCATTCCTCTTCGGTCTCCCGGCACTCTTTGCCTTTAGGTTTCTCGACATTCCTCTTAAGAACATTTGTGCATGCCGTAACCGGCTTGGGCATGCTGACAGTCACTCTTCTGAAAACCTTGCAATTTCCAAGGTATGTACTGTAGGTACACCCATGTATAATGGATTGCACAATGTTCTGACAAGATCTAGAAACGAAGAGTGAGTCATGTTGTTGTTCTCTACCTCCATCCAAATCGTCTTCTTAGCACGCACATACCACCAGACGTACTAATGCTTACTTCTAACTCTAAAGGCAAAAAAACACGAACATTCTCTTGTGCCACAATTTGAACCTCTTAAAAACTCCAGCCACCTCACATGCCATGCCATGGGCACTATGGCTATGACTATACTTTATATACAACTCAAGATTACAGCAACCAATGCAATGTTTGATACTCTAGTGTAAACACCAATTCCCAATCACAAAATGGACTTTATAATAGAACGTACTTCTCTACTTTTTATTCTATTTCTACAGGAGACTCTTGTGACTCATATGGCCCTTTTGTCCAATGAGAGAAAGTGTTCCCACTCCACGACTCCCACCATTTTCGGCATTCCAGTGTCCTGGAATTGTCCGGTTTTGAACGCTGTGAACCAAGTTATTCAACAAAATGTCACTGTGTCCTGAGAGTGAATTTTAAAATTTCCATTTCATTTTGAAGTGCATGAGCCCCGTGAGGCATTTGGACAACAGGTTTCTGACTTTCTAAAGTACTCTCATGCAAATGCGTTAGTGATGACTTTCTTCTTCCTTGAGTCTACTTCAGAGGAACGAAGAGAAATTTCAGTCTCCATTATTGTCAAGGCGCTAAGTGTCTTTCTGTCGCCTTTTCTTGCATCATCTTATAATTCAATCTGCTGAAAGGATTCAAGCGGGGTTGTTGAGAGAACTTGACTCACCTTTTCTATTGTTACCATGTATATAATACTACTTGCCCAAATAGACCTGACATTCGGAACTGAATTTTGACAATGACTTGGTGAATAGCTGTCATTGTCACTTAGGTTAGAAGGAAAACGTACAGCTGCACAAAACATTTCTCCTAGTTGTAAGCTCTCACAGCGGCATCATATTCCCTGCTTCCGAATTACTATGTTTCATAATGTATTTTCCTGAAATGGAGCACAATAGTAAATTCAACGAAATTACGAATAGCATATTTTTGTAATTGTATCGGCTCAACGTCAAAATACTGCAGAAGAAGCCCCAGAGTGAATATAATAGATATTAGAAACTATGAAATTAGGATAATTCTGATTGCCCAAGAAAATTTAATGTAGCGTAATATATTTACTTTTGTTAATTGATTATTATAATTTATTTACAACTGTTTCTATATAGCAGAAAAATTTTGTATTGCAGTTACTTTTGCTAGCAATGTTACGTTTGTGGGATGAAAGTCATGCTGTTGAGAAGCTTAGTTTTCTCGCATTTTTAGGATTGGCTGAAACATATTTCGCTCTGTGAATGTAAATACAAATTTGTATTTCCAATTTCTCTCGTGCCGTGATTTTTTATCAGCATACACTTTGCTTTGGAATCATGAACAAATTTGAAATTGAGTTTTGGCAAGTCAACATCAAATGGGAAAGTACACTAGAGCCTCCGTTGTGAATATGTATACGATTATTGGAAAGAGAGTGAGTGTGGATTGGATTCGGGTGAAATTGCTACGCAATATATGTAGAAAAGGAAAGAATGAAAGGGATGTTGATTTGCCGAAAACTTGAAACCTCGTCATGTGATAGAGTTAGTGTGAAATTCCTGAGTAACAATAGGAAGCGGGAACTGCATTGAAAGCTGTGTAGGAGTAACAGTTCTGACAGAGTAAAACTGAGATTTTGTTCTGGAAACGAAAAGGAAGGGCGGCACTGACTGCTGAGGATGTAATATGTAATAACAGTCGGGTCTTGTGTTCCCAAAACATATATCGCTAAGGTTGTGTTTGACCGTCGTGGTAGACATGCTCTGGGTCGTCTTTCTCTCTTCTCATCTGTGCTTTTCCCTACACACTGACATTTCATCCCTCGTCGAAATTCTATATGTGTTTCCAGGGGTAAAAGGGTAGATACACTTGGATGATGCTATAGGCAAGCACGCCTTACATGACAGACAAGTAAAAGCTCGCAAGTTGAGCGATCTCCTTGAACATCAATGTAATACGACCACCATTCGAATGCATTGCAATGGGAGTACGACGTAGGGTAAAAGAAGTATCGTCATCTCTCAAGCTTCCTTATTTCCTCCAGGCTTGTGTTCTAAATGTGCAAAAGATGAAAATGAAATTCCACCGCCGTTGCCGTCGTCATAGCAACTTTGATCGATGTCAGCAATGAAAAGAAAGTTCATCTGTAGAATCATCATCAGCTTCGGGCAACGTGTCTTCACTCTACATAGAATAAAATGTACTTTACTACACATTTTCATGATGTGTTTCCGATATTAGTAGCAGGCTTTTGAGACCATTCCTCCTGTTGTGTTCACAGTTTTGTATCCAGTAGCAATATAACTCCAAGTACTTGAGAGGAGATGACTCGAGAGGAGATGAGTTACAGAATTTCTCTTTCTGTTTCACAAGAACATACAAGTGATTGTGCAAATGCGTCCGAGCGCATTTATTACTCGCACGGCCTTTTTAGGTATATTTGCAGAAGAGTGATGACAACCAGAATACGTAATATTGTCCGGGAATGTTGTGCCATCTCATATTTAGTCTTTTCAAACTTTTCCTGTGCAAATGACTACGTGGAAACATACATTTTCTAAGCGTATTTAGATTTAGGCTACAAAAGTAGACACAGTGTATAATACTAAAACATACAACTACAACTGTGTACTACAAGAACATTACTTCTTATTGCTTATTTATGAGCTGTGTCTCCGTCCACGCCTCCATATGAAAAAGTGATCATGATCAGTCGATACTCAACGCTAAGGAATAAACTAAAATGCTTTCAGACTCATAAAACATAAAAACCATCCGGTGGTTGAAGTTCAAAACTGGATACAATCGCAGATCAATTCAATCCGTAGTGTACGAATCAATGCAATGGAACATTACCTTTGTTACAGAATGGGACAAATTCTTGAGCTAATAGTACGCTAAATTGCTTGTTGTGCTCGTGTTCGTTCTGGAAAACATTTAGAGAAAGTCATCCTGAAAATGAATGATCTTAATGTTTTCCACTAATCTTACAATTTAATAATAATTACAAAATGTACTGGTGAACGTATAACATGATTTGATCGTGTAGTCGATTGGTAGATAATTAAAGACGAATTTCAAAATACAACTAACAACATGACTTTAATATAATGTGCACATTGTTGAAATGTTCTCTTTGGTCCATTCTTTCCGTCGGCTCTTTATTTCTCTGTATTCGATTTGGTGAAAGTGCCTGCAGGCCTGCACACAAAGTAAAGTCCATTTCTTTCTAGGCTCAATGTTTGTTCATAATGGGCTTAGCTGATGCCCCAGTGCTGAAGCGTTAGCCAAATTCGATTGAAAATGGGTGTACGTGAGTAAGATCCAGATACTTTTGTACAAAGATCCTTTAAGATGTGCGTTGTACTGTGCTGTACCATGACATTTTTCAATCTTGAAAGAGAATCGCGATGCCCTTTTCCAAATCCCTGAATTTTATTATATGTAAAAATAGGTTGGACGTTTCAATTGGGTTTCAGATACAATGAAGTACCCATGTAATGAAAAAATTAAACACTGGAATTATCCTTTCCAGAAATCTTAAGTAGTTTTAATGAACCTACAAAATTGTTTTATGCTCGGCAATCAACGCAAAAATATTACAAATAGTAGATGGGGAAAGGGAAATATTCCATTCTTAAGTTTCACAGCTATAATAAATACAGAGGCAAGCAGATAAATTGCACCTTATAAAAAGTTATCGAGGAAGGTAATATATAGCATGTGGATATTAGTATTAGCAGGATCTGAAGGATGAAAGCATAACATTAGATAAATTCTAAAGTAAGTAAAAGGAAAAGGCGGATTGCGTCATGTCGTGCGAGAGAGTACACATACAAGTTGGCGTATGATTCATGACTTTTGCTTCGTACTCTCCAACCTCAACTTCCCGTGTGGATAGAATGGCATAGATTAATGACATGAAAATATGTATGCATGTGTATATGCTCTCTGGAGGTAAGCACATGTCCTCCATGTTATCTCAATTGGCACACAGGACGTGAATTAGAAAGAACGGAACTATGTGTACATTGCTGGAAAACTCAACCCTACAGTTTGTGGTCACAAACTTATGTGGTATGATAGTCGGGTAGTACGTTTGCAATCCTTGTGTCCTCTATATCCTATGCAGACGGAAGCTGCAGATCTCCCACAGAGACGGATGAGCGTTCATTCAACTTACGCATTAGGCTAGAATCACCCTCACACATGAGTTTTAACCGCAATTCGATGGGCAGAGATCTCTTGACATCATGAATCTTTTGTCCAAGCGCCATTCCATGCATGATGCGCACCCGAGTATCCAAATACTGACACTTTGAAACCAATAATCACTGATAGTACGTAGTAAATACTGATAGTTTTGCGACGAACTTTCTTTGTATACTAAACTGCACCCTCCAATAAATGATGGATACATACATACATTAGTTGCTGCCATCCCGCAAAGTGCAGGTCTATAGTAGAGTAGGGGAGTTATCCTTCTGTCTGCTGAAGTCAAGGCGACGGACGACATGGAAAAGTAAAAGTCCTATGCAAAATCGAACAATGGGAGAAAAACCAAAGTTTTTGTCGTTTGAAGAAGTCGCTGTAATGGTCAGGTTGACTGGAGTCCAGAATTCTCGCAATGGGAAAAGGAGAAATTGTACTCATGTTTTATGGCAGTTGGGTAGATGGTAGGATGGAAGCATAGAAGAATGCTGAACTTAGCGAACCGAGACGACAGACGAGACTTGGCTGGAACCATAATCTTTGGTTCTTCCTTAGTCTCCAAGTTTTTCGTCTTATCGAGGTCCAATTTGTGAGACGCCCTATATGGGGCACCAAAAAAGGGTCCATGACTCTGACTGGGTGTATCTGTGTGTGCCTACGCTTTTCTACCCTCTCCCTACTCTCAGATGACGATTGGAAAGAGTAAATCCCTGCCTGGCGTGGAAACGAAGTGAAGACGGTAAAGTTGAGCCATGCTTTGCCTTGGAGCTTGATCAGAAAAAAGGGAAGACGGCTGGTGGAACTGAAAAAAGCCTAGAATGGCATAATAAGATGAAAGGTAAACTGGATACTCTTTGCTCGACAAATAAAGAAGATGTGAGTTTTTCTGACTTCTTTTCACCAATATGCAGAGCGAAGGTAAAAGAAAAGCTAACTGGTATAGTTAGCTTTCTTATAGAACATATGCTGAGAGCTGTACAACTTTCTCAGCATCCCTTTTGTTGGAATAGTCGCCAAGGAAAGGTGGAGAAATCCTCCAAGTGTGTATGACACGGAAAAGAAGAAAACAGATCGGTAGGATATGGAAAGTCTAGGAGGTTTGTGAACTTTCCATACGACTATTTCCATTCGTGAAACCCATATCATGATCCTCAGCACAATTGAAGTGAAGCCCGACATTTTTTTTCTTTCTCTCCACTAGACTTTCATTCCATTTGTTTCGGTTGAAAGGAGCTACGTACGGGTCACAAGGATTGCTTAAGGATGCCCGTGCACCAGAGAGCCAACGTAACTTTTGAAAAGTTGACTAAAACCATCCCAAGGATCTTATTTTTATGAGTCATTTCATTCATTTTATACCCAACATTTCCTACCTTCATTTTCAACAAAAAGTCTCCATGAACACCGGCGTGTGCGTGGAGCAAGTATGTAGTAGGCTTTGGTAAGTAGATGCAGCAATGGGCAACTTGGGCACTTACATTATGTAGGACCGAGAACAACCTACTGTGTGCACACATCTCTTTGCTTGCCTCAGCTCAACTCAAAGACATTCAGCGAACCCAAAACTTAAGTACTCTCAAAATCTTCTTGGTTCCCTCACAATGGAAAATAGAAAGACGTAAGTCTTTTTCCCTTGTCAGCGACTAACATCCGTTAAATGACAAGAGCTAAACGCTGGTTCAATCGCCAAATGACTAAGATCTGATAAGGGAACACAAACGATAATTCAATTTTCTCAAATTTGATGAGGCAGCACGGTCGAAGTCGAGGGATATACCAACTTTCTTTCTATGTGATGCTTTTGATACTTTCCCTCACGTAGAATATCTTACCAATTTAATTGTATAATACTTACATTACATCACTTCAGCGTTCGTTCAGCTATTTGCATCTGATGATAAAACATTGCATTGCCAAGAATGCGAACAGGGTCGATATTGCAACCTTACTTCTTCATATACCGTATAAACTACAACTTAATCACTCAAAATGAATATTGTACTAGTATACTAATGTAATGTACTAATAATTACAGGTTCGTATATAGTTACCTAATTTGTTGTTGTAATATTAGTAAGTATAGAATATTTCATAAGTTTTTGAAATTACTTTGTTTTCGTTATTTATGAAAAATCATTGCTCAATAAAGTAAACGAATATAGTAAATGAATGACAAAAGCAAATAAATCGTATGGTCGAGAACGATACATGTTAAACTATACATGCATGAATTTAGGTTCGCAGGACATTACTGTAATTAGAATTATGCACGGAACCACCCAATTTTACGACTACACTGTTCTTATTAAGCTATAATTGCTTACTTCTCTCCAAGGTCTCCAACTAGTCTCGGTATGCACGAGAAGTGGATCTTTTCTGATATTTAGTGTATAGAGGAAGATGATTGTATACTGCTTTTTCTACTCTCTAACCGATGGCTTGAAGTTTTTGCATGGGACGTTCTCTGAAATTGAAGACCAGACATGTACCCGTTTAACGTTGTGCATATTCACGGACGTCGTTTTTCGTAGAAAGGGCGGATGAATGAAAGATTGGGGAGAGGAGAGGAGAGAAAAGGGAATCTTACAATCTCTATTTTCATTGTCCATAGTCCATCTCGTTTGCATGAAGGGAAAAGTGAAAGAGCTCACGATGAGGACCATGTTCTCAGTCTTCCTTTACTGAACCAGAGATTTAGTGCACCATCATGTATTGCTAAGGCCCAAAATGATCGCCGCTTTCTAATTAAAATCTACATCCAAAGTCGAATACAGTACACTTTGGAAAGCTATACTGTATCCTTGGTATGTAAATGGTTTTCGCTTTTGCTGAAATTTGATAGAATTATGTCCTTTGTTCAAATACGTGAAGAAAAATACGTCATTGTTCTCCTGTAAGAGCGGAATGAGTCGGTTACTTCCGTTATTCTGATATAGGCTATAAGTGTATAAGCAATTGATAGTAGTAATGCTATTATACGTAACACGCACCAACAATTCAGGTATCGGGATAAAACACAGAGTAATGTTGGTGTAGTGACGAGTGGATTGAGTGATGGCGTTGTTGGAAGTAACTGGCTGAGGAATAATCTATTGTCTCTTAATGATGTAAAAATGGAAGGGAACTGGCAATTTACATATTGCTCTTGTGGTTTTACAGTCAAATGATGGTTTTCAAGATGAGCGGATGCGTTCTGGATTTGACTCGTGAAATAGTAACCTTGGGCACAATGCCCGCTTCTTCCTCTCCCAAAGCTCGTCTTTTGCATGCATGCATATTCATCAATTCATCAAAGGGAGCTGAGCTGAGCTGCCCTCACGTCTTGGACAAGAATAACAGGGAATGGAGTTTGGAGTCTCGGCCAAATGGAATGGATGGATGAGAGCGACTCAGACTCGGAGACTGAGTGAGTGAGCGAGCGAGAATCCTCCTTCTCTTCCGGCGTTATTAGATTTATCCAACTGCAAGTAAAGACTGGGTATGTGCAAAGCCGATATGAAAATGCATAATAATGGCTTGAGTGAAAGGATTCATTCGTCTCTGTGCAGCCTGGGTTTTTCAATTCTATAAGCTGCTCATAGACACATGAGGAAGACCGCAACAATTTTTTTATAGATATAAAATGACATTTTTGTTGGATGACTATAGTTTTGAAAGTCAATTTCAATCGGCATGCGTGGAATCAATCCATGTATATGTGCGTATAGAAAAAAAAGAGAACGGAATCAAGAGTAATACTAGTCTAAACTTTGCATCTTTGAAAAGAGTATAGTTGAATGTGATTTTCGTGAAGTATAAATAGCTGAAGAGGACGAAAACAGGATTTCCAATATAAGGTTTAGGGCTTATCATGCAAACAAGGATTGAAAAGTAAGGCTTCATTTCGAAGCAATCCTAACGTTATAGATAACGTATGGGCACACATGAATAACTGGGGTACAAGGGGGTGAGGTAGTCGGAATGTATTTGGCACAAAGCAAGACTGGGACTGGAAGAGGATAGTTTTTGGGTGCAAGCGACAGAGTGAAAGTTGGAAAGAGACACTGAGCCGTAGAGAAAACGTTACGCAAGCAAGAGTTGGAACTTGGGATGCGATGTTTGGAAAAGGAGCTGCAGCACGTAGCGTTGATTTTCGGGAGTAGAGAAGAATCTTTCCTTCCTCTCGTCGTCCCCTTTCGCTTGCTGGCACAGTATAGAAAGTTGTCGAGGCAAAGAGGAAACCAGTGAACTCAAGCCAGCACTAGCAAGCACACACAGCATCCCTGGTCCTCAAACGTGTGCCAATATCGATCTGGAGGAACAAATCCTCAAGCCTGCTTTCCCGCATCCCTTTCCGGGTTGAACCAAGTCTCGAGCCTGGCGAGGTACCTCAATTCCAACCCCACTCTCTCTTCTCTTCCATCATTTTCACGTAGAATCCCCTAATTCTTGAACCCCGCCCCTTCCTCTCCTCTTTCGTCCTCCAATCCTCAGGAAAATGCTTCTGCCTCTCTAACGTCTTCAATCTCTCTTCACACCAGCAGATATCTAAACAAGAGGCTAGTCAAACCTTTTGTTACGACGCTCGTCACCCGACCAAACTGCTTCCTCGTGTATCGTTCTTTTATCCTTTACTTACTTAGCCATCTACCGTTTCAACTATTCCTAACGACCTAACCCTTCTGTTATGATCATTTCATAAACGAATAACTAACCAAATCTCGTCCCTTTTTTAAAAACTACTGTTGTGTTGTAATGTTTTTATAAATCAAAATATACCTATTACAATTTATTATTCTATGTAGTATATCTAGTCACTCTAACTGCATGCTCTAACCAAAATTTCCATTTTTCAAATTTTTGAATGCAGTAGCTCCTATACAGTACTATGCGCGGTCAAATATTTCAAGTTAAAGTAATTACAGTAATTAGTATATATAATAGTTGTAAGTACGTTAACGTTACCGTTAATGTGTGTAATGAATAATAAAGTAAAGTCCACAAAAAGTAGGCTTTAAAATTTTTTAATAACAGTAAAATGTTTAAAATAGTTTAAGCTGTATTACTACGGAGCAATTATTTTGTAAAGAACGAGAATTTATTTGCGGAAGAACCTAAGATTGGGGAAGGGAGACTAGACGGAAGGAGAAGGAGCACTTTAGTTTTTATGGTGTATATGTGTTTTGTGGATTTTGAGAACAAACAACGGAGGTTCGTTTGGGAAGTCTGTATAAGTCGTATAAGTAAATATTGGGAAAGACTGTAAAAGTTGAGTGAGTGGAATTACCTGTAGATTAATTTGAACCGGGAAAAACAGACCGTGGTATAAAATTTACTGCTGGCACTCGCTGTGCCTCCCACTGCTAAATGGAATGGGTATGAAAAGAGAAAGAATACAGTCGAGCAGGGGAAAGAGTTTTAATAGAAGGCCGGGATGACCGATAAAGTTTAATTACATGTGGATTAAAGATATTGGAACGGATGTGACTGCGCTGCACTGCTTCTAAATTTTGACCGAGAAGTTGGGTTGGGTAAGAGGATCACGGAACGAAGGGATTCAACATTATTTGCTTTGAGTAAGTAAGCAAAATTTTTGGACCACAGATACACATATTGGATAGAATGTATAAAAAAATTGAACAGAAAAGAAGAAACGAGCTCGTATGTATAGTTCTCGGGAGAGACGGCAGAAGACAAAAGCTGTTCCTGTTCTTCCTGTCTTTTGGATGGATTGATAGCCCTCCATTATTCGTTTCATCTGCACGTTTGGGTTTTAGTTCATTTCATCTGAAGAGAGTCACCTTCGTTGAGGTCGATCTCCCCAGTTTCGTTTTGCAGCTTCCTTGGCATGGATTGGCAAAGTCAGTGAGTCGCGTCTAACTCAACTCTTGAAAGCGAAAACTATATGCCAGAGAACCCCAGCTCCCTGTTATTTTTCGTCTCTGAAAACCAAAGGACATGGATGGCATGAAGGCAATTCTTAGTACCGTTTTCCTACTTGGTCATGAAGGGACTATGAGTAGACACACAGAGTAGAGTAAAAGAAACAGAAAAAGAAAAGGGAAGGGACGAACATTTCGTCTAAGATGGGATTCGAAACACTCTTGAGGATCATGCTTGGATGAATGAATGAGATGAAGGCAAACTTGGTCGATATTTTCGTTCTTTCCCATTAGTTTTGTGAGCAGCAAACGCAACGACGGTGCACTTGGACCTTTTTCCCTCTGCGTTTTTTGAAAACAGGACTTTCACCTCAAAAACTAGGAAGAGACGCACCGGGACTGAGAAAGTGCCAAAACAACGAGATGAGTGCCGACCTCAACTAATCTCCAGTGAAAGGTGAACTAAGAGTACACACGGGGTCTCAACATGATATTATAGCACTCCGCTCTACTGCTTCTATCGTGCGCATCTATCCAAGTTTAGTTTGCAGTTCCCACAGGTAAAACTCTGCTTCCTTCTCTTACTATAGGAAAACCGTATAAACTCGAGCTGGGCCGTTCCGATATATCCTTTCTCGTATATTTACACCGGGAACGTAGCTAACAAGAAATGTGTGAGGGAACGAAACAGCAAAAGAGGAGGCTGGAGACTGGAGACTGGCAGCTTGAACTTTAATCCTTTCGCGTAATGAGTTCCTTAGTGTGTCATCCCAGAACCTGAAGTCAACGTGAGTGTATATGTCCTCTCAACCTCCCTCAGCAGTCAACTTCAACTTCATCCAATTTTTCAACGTCTTCCTTTTTATCATCTCTCCTGTTCCTTTTCAACCATCTCGTTTTCATTCGTTGATGCGAGGAAGCTGTAAAAAGACTTGCAGAGCTGCCAAGGGGAACGAGCTAGAATGCCAATTTTTTTTGATTTTCAGTCTTAGTGTCACTCAAAGTAGTGCGCACCGTCGTGCCTTGATAAGCTTAGAAAGCTACTTTATTCATTTGTCTTGCTGTCACATCCAATGTTTGGCATACCCTTTTTCAAAACATCATCAGTTTTAAATACAGTTGGTTTCCAAGTGACCCGCGACATGACACTTTTGAGGCTTTTGTTATACTCCCTGGTTTCAAAGTTAGAGATTGAAAGCGGTTTTTCAAAACATCATCAGTTTTAAATACAGTTGGTTTCCAAGTGACCCGCGACATGACACTTTTGAGGCTTTTGTTATACTCCCTGGTTTCAAAGTAAGAGATTGAGAGCGGTAAACAAAACTTAAATAGGTAACAAAATACCTACGTTGGATCAATGGAACAAAACACGCACGCAACTCTTGATTTCTAACTGGCTTGACTTTAGCTGCAACCCTTTTCCGGTGATGATTGAGACGCCCACAGAGTCTAACCTGGTGCATGCGTTTTATGTGCTTTTTAGATGACTGGCCAAATGTGCTTGATCTACTACTTCAATAGTACTGGGTATACTAAAAAGACATAAGGTCCCAAGCACGTACTGTGTACTGTGTCGTATACTCGTTTGCACTTACAGTGGACGTGAGACAAAAATTATAACAATGAATGAACAATCCGTCTCTGAATATTGTCATTGACATGCTGCTCTTTTCTGCTACTTTCACATACACATTATGTGAACACTTTAAAGCACATGCTGATTTTGAGTCGCAAAGAAAAGGGTCAAAAAGCATGCCTTATAATTATGTTTTATCCATATTAACAAGCAAAGAAAGCGGTTCTCGTCGTCATCATCATCGTCAGCAGATCATGAACACGTAGCATTTCCCACACCATTAAAACATTGTATGTAAATGAAAACTCAAATGCTACAATGTTTAATTGCACCAAATTCTGAAGTGTGTCTGGAAGCAAAATATGAGAACAAAGTAATATAGTTTATAACATCGTCGGCTCGTACATAGTAGAAATTATTATTAATTTCAGGAGGCACACTTTCCCAAATTGCTGGAGCTAGAGAATCACTTAGCGGGACAGGGTCCTTTGACTGTTCCGAACTGTAACTGCAAATGCGGTAAATGACTCTTGCACCTCTTATTCCCTAATGTTCTATGACAGTCACGTTGTGGCTCTTTGAGCTAACTGCTTTTGACTTTGAGTGCTGACTGAAAGGGAAATTAGATGCTGGTTTCCCTTTTGAGTGGACTCGAGAGATAAAGTAGTTACTACAACCACCACTGGCTTTTGAAGCAAAGCTACTACATGAAACGAGAATACAGTTGCTTCCGCATTGTTCCGACTGCAAGTGTATTTATTAGAGTTGATGACACAAGAGTGTCTGCAAATGTTGCCTATTGGTAAACTGCTCTTGGCCCTGTTGTATAGAAAGTGAAGTCAGCGGAAGAATGTGTGCTTTCATTGTTACTATATAGTCAGTCGCTTAATTACGACTTCAAACCAAAGTGACATTAAATATAGCCGGAGTCAATAAACAAAATGTCTGAAACTGACAGCTCGACAACTTGACATTCAATTCAGCTGTGAGTTTAACGATAAATCCGTTCACATACTACTAATGGTACATTGGTCTGTTGGTTTATAAAGACATTGCCGATTTCGGGTTTGCATGTAAACTTTGCCTCATTACCAAACCATGCCGTTGGTTGGTCGTACAATCGTTTCATACGTGTCGTTCCGGTTCCCAGAATATGAAAACCTAAAGAACTCAACAGACACGACAAGATAAAGTTCGAAGGCTTCTGTAACTGGCGTCAATTAAGCAGCACAAGACCACATCTTGGATGAGAGAGAAAGTTGTTCGTTCTCTACATTTACCATACTTTACGTTTCTTTCTGCTCACTCGTTATTTTGTGAAAAATGTAGTACGTGCATGAAAAAGGGTCATCATCGTCATGACATCCAGAGTTTTTTTTATTCATACATGGCTAGAATTTTCTTCGTCTGCAAAAGAAAATGCTTGAATCGACGTCAAAACTCGGAATAGGACGGTACACTGTACACTGCATTTCTGTATAAAGCAGACAGGCTAATGCCTGCCTTGCTCGAGCTGTTCGGAAACGTTGATGCATACGAGGCAAGAAATTTGGTAGACTGCGAAACAAAATTTCGTGTGTAGCAAGTGAGGTTCCCAATCAAATTCACCCTGTGCTCACGTCTCCGTGCTGAAGGGAGTGATGGATCCTCCTTTGATCTAATGTAAAATTTTTCACCAGGAAAATTCACCAGTAGGGCTCTGAACTGCTACACACATTCACTTTGAAGCTCGTCACCCAAGTGAAGAAAAAAGGGCAAGTCTTAATACGAACTCATGACTATGAGAAAATGAGGGATAGAAAGAGACTTTTCACAGCTTGAAACCTTCTTTTTACCAGCAGATAGAAACGTCATTTTCACAGACAAAGTGTGTATGCAAAAGTGGACGCATTATTGCCTTGTCTTGCTTTGACTACTGTTCCAGTTGTAACGCCTGAAACTAGAATCCAAAGGATTTCTCTCATTGATTTTCCTTTAATGAAGTTTCATTTGGAAGATAGTCTACGAATTTTGAATTCATGTATATTCAGTTTCTGTCCGGGTGGCGAATGTAGCGCTCTTCAAATACATTAAAAGTGAAATAAAATGAATTATGCACAATTACAGTTCAAATTATGTATAAATGTACCATACTTTGAATTGACTTTTATTACTTTTGCATTATTGCTCATTCTTGTGAGTCCATTGTATTATTTCCTTATAACAGGCGAAAAGGAGTGCAGTGCTTGGATTCTCGGATTTGATGTTGTTGAATTGAATGTATAGTACAGAATAGAGATTGAATACAAGTTAAGCGAAACTGTGGTTGAATTGCCAACAAAGACGAATGGAAGGTTTTCAATAAATGATTCGGGAGTATAAGGAAATATTAAAAGGCATATGGAAATATATTAAAAACTAAATGAGAAGTTGAAAAAATGCCAATTCGGTAAACCCCTTGGTACTGGCAAGAAGAAATGTCTGCAAAATTCATTGAATTGAGTTGTAGTAATATAGGAATTTGCATCATGTTCATTTTCAATATGCAGATAGAAATGACGAGATTAGTTTGTGTCGTTGTCAGTCGTTCGCCCGGGAGGACATGATCGAAGTGAAGTGTGCATGTGCATGTAGGTTCCCCCGATCCGTGTGTATTGATGCGGTGAAACAGACTCTGAGTTGGAGAGATAAGCTGATATGCATATGCATATTGATATGGAACCCGGAAATTAGAATATCAGAGATGACTCGCAATTCCAATTCTTCTTTATAGACATATCATTTTCGTTGGTTTTACCCTCCAGTCTCTTACTCCGTTTGGAGCTTGCTCAGGAATTTTTCATTCTGACTGATTGAAAGCCAGTAGATTGTGAAGACCAGAGGCTAAAGTTGAATATCCTATGGAATTGAGCATTTCCCAATTTTCTCTGTCTGCATGAACTGAACCATCGAACGTGCGAGGGACTCGTCAGGACTACCAGACCATGTCGTCTTTTCTGTGTGCTCTCTCGTTTGAGGATTTGGAAGCTGCGGGTTCTTTCGTCAACGACCAAGTCTCATCTTCAACGAGCACACGTTTGTTCATTTCCCCATAGGAGGCTAAACCAGCCATGGCCTCCAGGTCTCAAACTGCTGACTGTCTGCTAGCACTCCACTTAGTTTTCCCTATTTACTCATACAGGTTCGCATTTCCGCCGTTCAAATATTCTATAGCATCGAGTTGTGTTTAACGATTTGGGCAATTGGTTCCTTGTAATATCACTCCACAGTCGTTTCCATAAAGAATTCTAACAATAAACCACTTTCTTCAACTTTCTTCAATGCTACTTTCAAATAGTGTGCAGATACCAACATCGCTTTCTTCGTCCGTTGCTCCCATTTTGTTAATTAAATTCTACTGCACCAAAAATTCACTCTCAAACATTAATCATTTTATGAATTTATGATTAAAAACAGTTGTATTTTAGGGTTATCGTAATACGAACATGATGAAACGTTACTCAACAGATTGTACATATACTCTTGGTTTCAGCTGTTGATAAACCTAAATTTTGCAACGTCCTATAGGATTTGATTCCATGTAATTTGTTTAAATGTTTCCAGTTTATTGTGTTGAAAGAATTCCAAAAAGTCAACGAATATCTCAATTTTGCAAGATCAGAATGTTTTCTAATGGGTTTGTGTGCAATCAGGAAATCAGTAAGAGGAAATTAAGGCATAGAGACTGAAGACAGCGGGTAGCTAGGCGAGTAGTCGCCGAGTACCTAACAAGTTGGCACATTTTAGGCATTTCAGACGGAAAAGACTAGTAATACAAAGTCAGTTGCCGTTCACCTACAAACTGCCACCAACGAAACCCTCAAAGTTTTACTGGGAGTCGACAACGGCCAAAGTCTGGGAGAAGATTTGTTTGCAATAAAGATACTTGGAATGGAGGGAGGCGGATGCTATCAGACCACAAGTCGAGAAGATAGCAACAAAGTATTAATGAGAGTGCGGACGAGAACATTGCTATAAGTATAATCAGCCTTTATTGAGTTGTGGTTTTAATCTAGGAGAAAATGATACCCACGGGGGTCATTTCTCCGACGAAACTTGTATGATTCCTCATCTTCTCGACGAACCTTACCACTTTTCCACACTTACACACTAGTCGTTCTCATCATCCCTTTCATAGCGTTTGTACTGTTTTCTTTTGTTTAGGGCTAACCAGTTTATGTAGCGTAGCCAGTGTACGCTACGTACACTGGACTTGAATCAATGCCAAACTTGCGCTAGTTCCACTTTACTTATCGTATAGATTGAGTTTAGGACATCAGAAACCATAATGTCTTTATGGACTGCACACCAACCGCTGATTCCATTGGTAAAAAGTTAGAAGGCCATTGCAGGGATGAACAAAAACTGAAATGTGCTCAATTGAGATTTATGAACCTGTCGATGTTCCTATTGTGCTCGGCATCTGTGAATGCTAAAGAAGCAAGACAAGGACGTCTGAAGCGAAAGTGGCTTGTACACTACTTTTAAGGTAATCCAACATGAACTATATTCCAACCAAACTGGTTCCATAGTGTTGTATAGGTGCATCGTGCACGCTTTCTCAGAAAACATTCGAAGTGTCTTCTACGCACAGTGCGCATATTGTCAAACACTAGTTACATGTGAAAACCACGAGTTTGAAGACTGTAACGTAGATTCACTGAGATGCCAACGTCTCCCACAAATTACGTGTGAATGGGTCTTCAGTTCGCTTTCTGATAGCAGCTGTCGACGGCTC
>JABASF010000473.1:0-40920 GCA_019776145.1 Harlomillsia oculata | reverse complement strand
AAAGCTCATTTTAAAACGACGGCACTTGAAAGCTTGCAAAATTCATGTTTCAAGGCAAGCGGTACCAAATTCTAAATGTCAAATACCTCAGGAAGTTATTAATCATTTTGTAGAAGTCGTATGGGAAAAACAAGACAGGAACAAATGTCTTTTTTAAAAAACCTTGTTAGATATCCCGAGTTGAAAACGTTCATCTAGATTTGCTAATGACTGACATCTTTATGACTACTGAGCGGGTACACAACATACACATCTTATCCAATTCCCTACTTTTTGCAAAAAAAATGTTATAGAAGGTAATCTTGTTTCCTTTGCACGCACAAACACCCGCAAGCTGTTCCCAGAAGACAATAAGACAGTACAAACCCGAGTAGTATTATAAAATAGAAGAAGCATAGAAATCTGAGACGATTGCGATTGTGAACTTTTATAAGATGAACTGGTACAAGTTTTTCGCATCTTTGAACGTCTAATATATTCTAAAAGTCTGTTGATTCGGTGAACTGATTTGCTCGTTTTTTCGCACACAGGTTTGGTTGGTGAGAGTCATGTGAGCCTTGCGGAGCTGAGGTTGGGCTTTAATGACTGACAGTTGACCAGTTGATTAGAATTCTAATGATGTTGGTAATTATTTCAGACTGTGGTGTGTAGTGTAGGTGTCAGACGAATCAGAGTTGGTCCATCATCGTCTCATCGTCCTCAACTGAAGAACGATATGATATGAAAATGAATAAGATACTCGCATGGTTGCACTCGGACTCACTGTACTACGGATTTTACCATTTTACTATAAATTCATTGTGAAGTCAATGCCATGCATTTTGCATCCAGAAGTCTTTTCTTTCTCTGTTATGCGATGATTATGGGATGAGGTGGACTGGTGGACTTGTGTTTTTTCGCTTTGGTGAATGCGGTAGCCTGTGCCTTGTTCAGCTTTGAGAAAATGAGTTGAAGTTTTGCCATTTAAAACAGGTTCAGGCTCAATTGGCATATCGACTGATTCCTTCCTTTCCTCGGGTCATTTCGTTCCTTGAATAAGGAGAAACATGCAGGAATTTCAAATGCATGCATGTGGCAATCTGCCGTGTGATAATTTGCTCATAGCTGTGTAGATTTTGTAATAAGTATGATTATCTCTATGGGACGCTCCGGAGAAAACCACAGTCAGAGATTTTTGCAAAACCGCACGTTTGAAGATTATAATTTCCAATGGGAATTCGGGGGTTTGGCTTGTGTGTGAAGCTCAATTCTTCAATTTCATTCATTGACGTCTTCTCTTGTTCCCAGTTTGATATTTGACAGAATGAACATGACATTCTCATTCACATGCATGTTACAGCTTCCAATTTATTCCACTTGAGGTTTCGGTAGAGTGCGGACAGGTTGCTGGGTTTTTTAAAAAGATGATTATACTGTACACCTTCAAAAATTCAGATGTAATGGGAAAACAACTGAAACAAGACAACGAAATCATTTCAGGGTGTTTTTGCACAATTTCAATAAAAAGTGTCCACAAGAGGTCAAGTTGCATGTCAAACATGATCACTTTGAAATGTTGTGTAATTCATTCATCCGAAATGTTTTCGAAGTTTTTGAGTTTTGAAAGAGAAAAAAAAACGAAAAAGTTGCGTAACCACCACCAAAGGAGAAGTTTGGGTTGCGCGTGTGAAAAAGGTTTTGGTTGTTTTTGTAGCATCCGATGCAAAAGACTATTAAGACGCAATTAAGCCCTTGAACAATTATTCTAAAGAGGGCAATTTTTGGTTTAAGGATTTCGTGACTGTCTCGAGTCGACGAGAGTGTTTTTTTCATTGCGGATGTAACTTGCAATGTGTCAAAATGAAAGATTTGTGGCAAGGCAATTACAATGCTAACGAGGTGAAGACGAAAAACCCGAGGGTCAACTCATGCGATCCAATCTTTGACACATTAACACGTGGTTAAGGGTCACTTCTCTTTTCTTTCTCGCTTGCATTTTATTATGTGAAAAATGTTATAAAATGTAGTCTAACGCAATGAAATGGACAGAAACGAAAAGATTTAATAAGATGAGGGTATACTCAATTGTATTAAAACACTCCGTGACCTCTTATGTGACCCATTTGAATGTATGCACATTACATACAACACCACACAACACACACATGATATTATGCATTGTTGGCAACATTTTCTTCATATCACACATTGTAATAGAGTGCATAATAATAATGCCCGAGTTTTTTTCGTTTCTTTGATAGTCACGAACACATCACGATTTTCAACCCTTTCAAAAAACAAAAGGACGAAAAAACAATAAAGTTATTAAAATAGTGTTCCTTCAAAATAATAAGCTGAGTAAACATAAATTCTCATTCCCTTTCTCCTTTCCTTCGTAGGCGATCTTTTTCTTTATGCATATATACTTGTGTACACATAAGACATAAGACATTCTTTTCGTCGTGAGTGTGTATTAATTAGCTGAGGGAAACTCTAAACAATAAAAAGTGAATAGTTTCGCTTCTAAGGCTATTGTTGAGATGAAAGGGGAAGATCTTGTGTCTTCTTCGGGAACGCAAAGTACCTCATGGGAAAAGGAAGGAACTTTGGTACAAATTGCCCGGTATTTTCTCAAGGCCTTCATAACATTTTCCACGAGCCCTTTTGGAACCTGTAATCATCCGTCTCATCATAAGACCGTAATTGTTTTTAGGGCCGGCCTGCCTGTCTCCGACTCTGATTCTAAAATCTAAACTTCATCTTTTTTATGATACGCCATACCGAATTACGATCCAACCTTCCTGAAATCCAGTTGTTTGTTTACAAAGTGTATGTACGGCAAGTTTTAAAAATAATTCATCCGAGATTTGGAAGATTTGAAAATAAGTACTAGAATGGACGAAAAATTTCACTATCGTCTTTTGTTATATGGAACCCCCACTACGTTTTGGAACAAGGTTTGCGAAAAGTAATTAGCAATTTTTTTTTCTGCACAAAAGCTTATAGCAATTAGTTGAAAAAGTGATACAAGTTGTAGAAGGAGGTTCCCCACCATGCACCAGTGTGGAACTTGACAGATTGCTCTGGTTTGTTACACGGATGATTCCTCAGAATGAAGAACGAAAAAGTCTCGGTCGTCACTCGTCGTGAGTCTCTTCGTGTAAAACCTCATCTTCCAAATCTCGTCTGTAGTTGTGCCTTTGGGAATTGGATCATGTTTCAACGTCAAGCACTCACACTGATTTCATTAAAAAGCCCTTTTCGCATTGATTATGCTAAGCAGACGTCCATGAAGGTCTTTTGGGATTGAGCCGTGCTTGGAATTTGTCCAGGTCCACTTTCTCACTAACTAACTAATAAAACAACGAGTCTTTTTAAGATGAAACGAGAGTCTCAGTCAGCCAGTCTCATCTCTCGGATCAACCACGTGTAAGAAACCAATTTGATATTCGAGCCAACAACTATTGTTATTACGTAAATCACTCTGTATTTCCATATCTAAATCTCAAATGACTTTAGACTTGTGAGAAACGACACAAAAGCTTGCCAATCTTGAAACCAGCCTGGAGCATTGTAATTATTTTATTTTGTACTCAATACTCAATGAACCTGTTGACAATTTGCCAAAGCGGGTCTACGTCCTCGTCCTTGTGCTTGTGCGGTTTGAACTCACCCGTTCGGTTTGTTCCACTGGTTTGGCCTAACAGTAACACGCTTGTTTGCAATTTTACACACAACAATGAGGAACAAATAAATAATAAAAATGATGGCTGCACAAAACGAAACAAGGATCAAGGATGTTTCCAAGTGAGCTGAATTCTCAATTACATTCTGTACAATTAAAAATGAAAAATTACACCATTTGATTAATTGCTACCACCCAAACAGATTTTAATGTTGTAAAAAAGTCTGCTTACCATGTTTTTTTGTATTCTGATATCGTGTGAAATTGTGTTTGCTTTGCTACAACCATTCTCGTGTTTGTTAACACTGGTCTAAACACTCAATTAGATGTTGGTCCTTCCATAATTGGATGTATAAAATGGCAATTACGCACCTTCTTAAGATCATGGGAGTTTGTATAGCTAGAAACTAAACGTGCTTTGACCAAGCTTCCTTGATTGGCTCAAAACTTGAATGCTCATCGTGTGTTATTTGTTCGTAACGATGTGGCAAAGATGTATTAAAATTGGTAATAAAGCCGTTTAAGTTAGTTTTCATTTTGCATGCTCTCGCACAATCAATACTTTGAAAAGACGTGTTAGGTAAAAATGCGCTTTCGTGTATCCGCAACTACAGATTACGAATTCCATTAATGAAAATGAGACTTTCCTTTGCGACTAATAAAGTCTTTCATTTTTACTGCTCCCGTGTCGACGAATTCCTAAAAGTACAAGTCAGGGTCCAGAACTTTAATTCGGTAGTTTATGACATCATACGGGACGATCAAAGTAATAATTTCTGGAAATCTCCACTAAAGCCGTTTCTGTAATTTTTTTCTGAATGAAAAAAGTTTGGAAATGGATTTATGTGGTTCATTAAAGTGGATACGAGAAACGAGTAAGAAGAGATGATATTTTAAATGGTCGTGCTAAACGCATAATCTTGAGTAACGATCATTTCTGTCTCATTGTAGCAAATGGAACTTGCTACTGAAGCTGCTTCCTTATTCTGCGAAACTGTGCTAATAGTTTTTTTTTGCATTTATGGAATTTCCTAATCAGTACCTTACACTGAAAAGGTAAGGGCACAAAAAGACATTAGTCTAATTGCAACCTGTCAATTAAATTCTCTTCTCGGATTAAAAACCACTGCAATTTAAGTTTTGTGAGACATTGTACTTTTGTACATTTGGTTGTAAAACGAGTTTTTTTCTTGTACGCGTAAGTCTTTTAACCAAAAATGAGGAAGTACTTTTTTGCATCAGCAGGATGCTATTATGAACATAAAAGGTGATGCTTCTCCTTCACTGTTAAACAACTGTCATTCATTATGTTGTACTCCCTCTAAAACGACTTTTCGGGTTTCGATTTACGATTTATATTCGCGTACAGTTTAGTCAATTGCTTGTCGTCTCGTCAGGATGATGCTTTGGATGGTGAGAGCAAAACCCCAACACCGTCTGCGTCTGCTGCTCGCAGCTTGGTGTTCTGCCGCATAAATTAAGGCGGTATTCCCATAATTTATAGCATTTTTTCGAAACTTGAACATTTAATTTGCTATAATTAGAGGTCCTTTGATCTGGTTTCGATTCTTCTGGTCTGGTTTGCTCCTGTTTGTGATCTCATTCACCAAAAAGTCAACACGGTCAAAACTGAATCGTGATCGTGATGTACATGTGATCAATTCATCAACAACAACAAACTAGTAAAGTCCGTACGGTATAAGAAGGACACGGCAAGCATTGTTGCATGGTAGCAGTAGCAAATTAGGCAAACTGGATCCGAATTAACACATTTTGATACAGCGTGCAATTTTTGCGAATTCAATAAAAAAAATTTAATTCGTATTCGCACGTGATGTTTGCTAGTGAAACAGTCTTGCGTTAGATTGCACTTGTGAGGTCTTTCTTTGAGATAAAACTTTACCATTCTTATCTTGAAAAGTTGAGACTAACGAACCGTGCAAATTTCCCATGCTTTTTATGGTACCGTATTAAATGGTAGGTAAGCGTACCCAAACCAAACACAGACAGCTTCCAAAAGACTTTACAACTTTACAACAAATGTCACAACGACAGAATGTAATGGCACTCAAAGCTATAAAGAATTGAAACATATGAATAATAATAAATAAAATGCGACATTAACTCTTGCAGAAATTAACCGTGAGAAAATGCACCAAAAACGATTTTGCATGTGTGAGTCCACAATATAAGAAAAAGAAGGAAATACGGATGAGTCAAAACGTCCCGTTTCCTTACAGCTACAAACTCCTTTTTTGAAAGGATTTCTTTGTCTATTGCAAAAAAGAGCAATGAGCAATTGACATGCAAAGGAAGAAGAAGAGCAACAAAAACAGAGGCGAAACGACAGTAATGAACAGGGCAATTACTTAATTCCTTGGACGCTGCTCGTGCTGAGCTCCCGAGGAACTGGAATGGATTTGCAAATGTCAGACTGTCATTGTTTGTATGTGCCAAAGCTAAAGTCAAAAGATACTAGTTGTTTTGTATAGAACTTCATACAAGATCCATACCGCACAACCAACCTTGTTTCTTCTGTATCCTCGGTAGAAGATTCAAGCTTTATTGTCTACAGAATGCATTTCTCTCGCAGTTTTTTTTGTATGGTATGTGTGTAAACTCAAATTTACGACTCACGCACACACGTTGTTGTTCTCTTGTCCTCCTCAAAAAAAAATCCAGCTGAATAATACGAGTGGTAACGTTTTTGTTCAAGATGAGATTGAGGATTTAACTCTGAAGACGTGTTGTTGAGTTCGTTTCTTTCTGTCCTACAGTCCAAGACAACAAGACCAGTGTACGTTTTGAAAGAATTTTTGTGTGCATTAGGATGAATGGTTAGGTATGGTATGGAATGAAAGTAGCCTCACTTCCGTTTTTGCGGTTTGTTTTTGCAAGACTTTGTATGGCAAACTCATGTTGCTTGAATCCATTCAATTCATGCTTGAAACGATGGGCGGGCGTCGAAATTGACATTCGCCCTGGCATGTCAAGTCAATTTGACTGTAACACATTTTTGTATTGTTCAGTCCATCAAGTGTACACACTGGTAAACGTTTGATTGTTTTCTTTTTTGGCTACTTGAGGTTTGAGATCGGCAATAACAGTATTAGAAAAAAAATGATTTGAGCTAGCCATCTCAGCCTCAGCAGACGCAATCTGAGGAAAATGAGTGGACAAGCGTCTTATCATATAAGAAATTTTGCATTTATATCGTTCGTATTGTTGCATTACAGTGATTTTTCCCCTCCAGGGCGGAGTGATGTGCATAATGTTTTCTCAATAGTAATTCAGACAAGACAAGACGTCTTTGATTGACTTTAAACGAGAGAGGAGCGCTCACACGTGCTCGTCCTACCAATTCGTACATTACACAAGGTGTATAAGACAGATGCTATGCAATGAGGCCTCCTTCAAAAAATCCGACCCTGAAGACAAAAGACTCAATGCAGATCACGGAACAAGTCACTCCTTCCTTAAGTTTCCATTAGGGTCTTGTCAAAATTGCTCTTTCGCTCCGATGCTACAATCATGATGAAGAAGTCTTTCTCAACATCTCCAATCACATTACGGAAATGTGCAATTTCCTTCGAGTCAAATCCAATGTTCCTTCTTGTAACAATCAAAATGGAATAGCTTTCTCGCGTCTTCATCATCTTCTTCATTACCATTTGTTATTATTGTTTGTTGTGTTGGGTTCTGTTCTGTTCTGCTTTGTGTTGCTCAACAATTTAAATCTAACTTCTTGTTACTTGACATTTACATTGTGGCAACAAAAATATCTTGCGGCAGTTTCGTTTGGTGTCTAGTGCAGAGTGCAGACTCGATTGCCTTCTGTTATAATTTATAATTTAAAATAAACTGAATTCATTATTTTGGTCATTTTCAAAAACTTCATGAAAAAAGGACTTGTAAAAGATTTTGGTGTCTATAGTACATTGTACATGTAGTACTCTCTCTAATACTGATAACTAATACTTTACGATTCTTTATGAAACCGGAAATACCATGTATGAAAACGAAAGTAATTAGCAACGCAGTTTGAACCGTACATTAGTCCTGCACCGATTCACAAAAATGGCCTAATAAACACGTTCGTGGTATTATAGTGCACTTACACAGTCTTTATCTCATCGTTTATGGTGAAATGGATTAATGTCTTATGTGTGTATGTACGATGGAAGAGCATGAGCTGTCAGTCTCAATTTCAGCGTTTTAATTCGCATGCAACAATGAATTCTCTACAATATAGTTAACAACGGCAGAAATTGTGTAACATGAATCACAGCAATTCGTCATAAGTGCAAAAGTGCACATTTTATGCGACACGTCAAGTGCGAAAGTGTGAATCACCGTAACGAAATCATCCATCATCATGTGAAGATGTAAATGGTATGTATTACCGGATGACACGTCTGTATTTCATATTAAGGAGATAATTCTTACATTTTTTTGGAAGGATTCCGTTTTTTCTTGGCATTAAAATCCTATTAGGACTTGAGGATTGTCTTATGCAAATACAATATGATGAGCGGTCATTGTTACTTGTTCTTACAATGGAAAATAAACTCGTCCGAATTCGTCACACGTGTTTCTACTTAAGTTCAAGTTGATAATGTTGACACAAGCCAACGTTGGGTTCCTCACATTTGTATGGTTCAGCTGACGCAACAGTTGGTTTTGACACAACATTTACTCATCTCAAAATATACGATTTTTTTATTTCAAGTTCAAATAAGTGCATTTTTTGCCTATTAATTTTTAATAGTAGGTTTATGTTTATCTCGTCATCCAACTTGATAAAATATGAGATTTGCATAAAAATCACGTATTCCTTTCGCTATCGTTTTAAATTATACGGTTTAATCGCTTAATAACATGTCACTTTTGAGATTCGCAACTTGCTGTGTGTTGCAACAATGATGATTTTTTGATTGGGTGTGATTAACTGCCAAATATGCTTTAGTAGTTCAACTTAACGAGATCTTCAAAAAACACCCTACAATTCTCTGAATAATTTTAATCATACAAAATGAATGTTAGTTTCATTTGCAAGGCTGATGCGATAAATGCTGTGCTGAGACTCGAAAATTACGAACTCACATTTGTAATGCGTTTTGCACCGAAGCTCTCATTTTGCTCACCAGTAATTAAGCAGCTTGACTTGAGTGTATCGACACAATGTAAATGTAAAGCGTATAATTTTCATCTACTCAACAAAATAAGCAGTTTGGAAGGAAGGAAATGTGTATTCGACACGTTTAATAAGTCAAGTGTAATACGCGTTTGTACACATGCATTGTTTACTTTGATCCTAATTTGGTTTCGCCATTTTTTGGTTAAAAGTTTTTAGATAACTATAACTATAATCTATAATGTGTTTGTTTTTGTTACAGGAAATCGTGGAAAAGGTAGAAGCTGGGGGAAACGGGACCGATAAGCGAAATCAGGTGAGACGAGCAATTGTAATGTTCGTGCATCCTTTAATTATGATAATTGCAAGTTGCGTAAAAAGACAAGAAGTATAGCTAATTAGCTACAGTTTCTTACATTTCTCGAGTTGAATTATGAATTTACGAATTCAAAAATTTCATTTTTCGTAGCCATATAAAATTTTTGTAATATAAAAAAGGTCGTGGAATGTTGAGTTGCAGAAGCATCGCGTTTGTTGTTAACTTTGACAGAACAGGGAAGATAACAACCGTGGTGAGATGAGAGAAATTCAAAGTTGTTGCTGAATTGAACGTTGTATTACCACGGCGTATGTTAGGTTGTAAAACGTTGCTGCAACAAGCTTTTCTCTGCTAATATTTATGCGTGTTTTTCATACGGGATGAAGTCCTTGGTGCCTTGACCATCATCATGCATCTTTGCTTCACCTTCAAATCTGATTTGCCGATCGGTTCGCATCAGACTTTGGCATCTGTCACGAACTTGTCCGATCCGGTCGCAATCCACCTCACTCGCCACTTAATTATGAGGCAAACTTGCCGAGGAGATGCAACAGGAACAAAACCAAACCTCAAGTCTCCCATTCTTCTTGCAATGAACTGGATCTTTTTTATATCACCTTTTTTCATTATTCTTCTAGTAGTATAATGAAGGTGTATCCTCACATGACCTTACATGCAACGTAACATAACATAACATAACTTAACAGTTAGTACAGATACAGATTCTGTGTACAACACATCGTGTGTTTGAACTGAGAGTTGGGAGTTGAACGGTGAACGAAAATCGTGTAAACTTCTACGTTTGCGGTAGCAATCTTGATCTCTTAAAAGGAAAAACGTCTTGTTGTTTGCATATATGAAACAATGAAACATGCATTTTGTGTACTATACTACAATATAATATAATAACATAATGAAAGTGCAATGAATTGTATATTGTGTTATCATCATTTACATTGCCGGGAAATACAATGCAGATAGGAAAAATTAGGTACCTAAATAGCGAAGTGTCGGTCGGTACCATTTTGCGGAATTGAAGGAGAAACTTGTAGCCGTTTAGTTTAGTGTGTTAAGGAATATTGTGTGAAATGTAGCACTACCTTGCGAGAAGAGAAGAAATGAGATTGTATTGTAAACAAATGTATGCAACTTATGCAAAAAAAAGTACTGAATTACTCGCACAAGTACAACAAAAAGTACGTGTTTGTTTCAGTAGCAGAATTGCTGGTTCCGTTCCGTTGTTGGTGAGGAATGATAAAAAAGCGGAATTCGCAATTGTTGTGCACATGTGATTTGATTGTGTTTTCTCTTACGCATTCTTCTGCTCGTTGGTGGTTAGTTGAAGAATTGAGTTCAAATGATGATGATGAAATGATGATACAACCAAAAAGGAAGAAGTCCTCCTGGTGAAGATGAGACGCTGAAATTGAGGAATGTGACGAATAGAACGAGGACGACTTTGACTTAACTTTGCTCCTACTGTTGCCGTAATCTAATGATGAGATGAGATGGAAACTTTTCCGCACAAGTTCAATGTACCTTAAATACCAGTGGTTAAAGTTGTCAGATGCTCGCCTAGATTACGGTCCATTGTTATATAGTACACTGTACTACACACTTTTTTGGACCCGTCTTCATCGGTTTTCTCCATCTCTTTCATTTACTTTTTAAGTTCGAATAAGGAAGTTTTACTGCACACAAGGGAATGAATGATAAGAACAAGACTTAAAACTAAAACCACTTCGTCTTCTCCTTCAAAACGTGCTCAATTTACGTTCACTTTTGTGCGATTTGTGAATGGTGACGACGTAATCAAAACGATTCTTTTCTCGTCTTTATTTATTCTTGGTTCTCAGTCACTTTCTGCAAGAGTGAAAAAACGTTGTTCTCAAGCATGAAAAGCAAACTCCACATTCCGTTTGCATGGCACAATTTAATTACCAAATCAATTTTAATTACCTTGTTAAGAGAAAATGCTCGTTTAGTCGGTCGCGAGTTGCAATTAATTTCTGCACAACAGAACAGTAATGTAGTTCTACGGGTTACGGGATGTAGGAGATTTGCAGATTGAAGTGTATAATTTTCTTAAATACCGAATTAAATCTAATAGTTTTATTCTTTTCAATACGTACTTTTCGTGCGAAATTAAGTTGTTTTGAGAACTAGGCGAAACATGCGTTATTTGAATGCAAATGAGAGGAAGTCTCAATTTTTTTAGGCAAAGGATAACGTTGTTGGCATGAGTTTGTGTTTAAGGAACGGCAAACTTGGACCGCTTATCGCGTGCTTTTTGATTGTCAGACCTCCGAATGTGACATGAAAAAAGTCCTGTGATGACTTTCCTACCGCTAATTGAAAACAAATGAAAGATTTTTAGGAGATGGAGAAGTATTTTTTTTATTAAACGATTTTAAGAAGTTATTACTACGTTTATGTATCAATTACTGTGAATTGAAGAAAATACCGTCTCAGTCGGTCTCGGTCGTCGTGACGGACATTACTACATATTATCCTTTCGTTTTGGAACTCCAAATCCCATATTAGGAAACGCCGAAACGCTACTTTCATGTCACAATAATGGCTAAACACGCTAAACGTCAATTGTGCTGAACACAAAAACTTTTAATCCCCAAGTGCCATTTTTTATTAAAGGAATTGCAATGATGACATGGAACCACTGCATTGTTTATTTTTTTTGTGAATGACACGAAGTAGGCGTGTTGTTTGAACTGCGAATAAGATGAAACTTTCCTGTTGCAAGGAGAGAGAGATTAAGATTAAAAATCACCAAATTAGTACTCATCACATCGTCGTTTACGGATGAAAATCCAATTGACACCTTTTGGTCATTTACGGAAGGTGATGAATGGACACACTGAAGCAGACACAGAATCACGCACGTCTTCCACGATTATTCCATGTACAGAAGGATTTATTGTAAGGAAATTGATTTCTTTCCAAGTTGGTCAACTGGTTTGGTTCTGAGTGCCCTAACATCGTCACTTTAACCGGCATTTTTTATTCGTTGTGACTTGTAAATCGACTTAATCGACTTGGTGTCTTTCTTTTTAAAATCCTTGTCCAAATCAAGTATCCTATGCTAATATACTGTCTAAGGTCCACAATTCATAGGCCGTGTCAATATTATATGCAAAAAATGCAAATGATCAACTTGCACATCTTTCCAATGCAATTATGCAATCACTGCTTTAGTAATCTTCTTTCAATTGTCTTTCAATATGAGGAGATTCAACTAGCAAAAAACCCCTACGTAGCGTGCTAATGCCACAAATTGCCGTTAGTGCGGAACGGAGATGGGTAATTAAAGTCAGTTTCGTGATCTTCGTCTTTGACTCATTGTGTACACCCGCGTGGTTCCTTGGAATGCAACAATGAAAATGCAAATCGGTTGTTGAAGACTTCCGTGGAAATTCACCGCATGCTTTAAATCAAGGTGATTAACCCGCTGCGTTCGCGCTCCATTGACGTTTCAATACAAAAAAATGCAGTTTAATTGTCCCTGAAATTACTTTGAGAGTAAAGTCAAAGTAATTGCAAGGAAAAAACAAACTATAGACCAAATAAGTCAAGCCATGTAAAGATTAATTTTGTGCATTTCAAATGAATCTTTCTCGTTCTGCTTCTGTGTTTACATTTTGGATGTATGCAAGCACTCAAGGAAGTTTTTGTACTGTGTTATATTTTAGAGTTTTATAGAACAGTAAGCCAAAAATCCCTTGGAAGACGATTCCTCATCCCAGAATTCTGTGTTTAGCCACCATATCAAATTGATCGTCTGAAGGAGCTCTGTGCTTTGATTTATACTCAAAAACCTTAGCCAATTTAAAAACTAAACACAGAAATAATAATAATCGCAAAAAAATCTTCTCGTATGCCAAAAATGCTTCCCGCTTTCGTTCGTTCTGTTGAAATTTTTTTTGCTAATCCGCCGTTTGCCTGTAAAAGTGCGTATTTTGTCGAGCATGAGTTGTCTTATCGCTGATGTTGTCAAGTCTAATCTTCCTTGAGCTTTCGTTTTGTGATCTTCTTACGCTCCTGCGGTGGTGGCTCATCTTTACTTGGCCAATCTGCAACCAAATTTGGTTTCGCTCAAAGCTCATTAACGTCAAAACGTCTTTAGTTCAATATTATATGTACGTTTTTTGGTTCCTTTTTTCCACGCTTTTCTGCTTGTGGCTGATTAGAAGAAGACGATCGTTAGCGGATAACTGATTAGATTTACCAAAAACACGTAGGTTAAGCTGAAGATTGACAGCTTGTCGGTCGTCCAACCAATCGAAAGTCGAGATGTGTGATGTGTGTGTGATCTACACAAAAAAGCTACTTTGTGAACCATCCTCTGCTAGACAATTATAAAAAGATGTTGCGTTTTGATGATGATCATTTTGGCCAACGGAGAAATGCTTTCCTCATTAGAAGTTTCGGAATCTCATGCTTCTTTTTCAAAACCGAATTTAATGAGCAGATTAGATGAGCCTCATAAAAACATTAGACTTTATTTGTAATTCACGCTGTTTGTTTTGCTTATTGTTCGTGCAATTTCATTGTTTGTCACAAAGATGGGAAGCAGAGACGATGATTTTCGTAGTTCTCGTTACTTTTCTCGTCATTCTGTATCAGCTGGAAGTCGGAAAAAAGTCTCATTTTGTCGTTTGCATGACCAGTGGGGTAATCATCACACGTAGAAGAACAAAAGAGGAGTGTCGAAGGACAAAATGAAATCGTTTGAAGCATTTTTTGGCCCATCAAATATCTGTGGGACACCTGCATCCCTGCCGTTTAGTGTGGGAACCAAGTTGGACCTTTCCCACAAAAGTCTGTCAGCCACAAAAATCATTCATGTTCACATTGTCTTACGTTATAATCGCCCGTATCTCATCTGTCAAGGGATAATATCATATCTTAAGAAGGAGTATGAAGTTGTTTCATGTCAGAGGATATGGAACATTTCGGTGGTTTTTTGGAACTGTGCAACAAGAACTCTTTACTTAGTACTTACACAGCACTCACATGTGAAAATTGAGTTACTCACATTACAGACAATACACTTTTGCTCTTTTCGAAGACCAGGCCATTTGGTTTCTCTCACTGGAGGCTATTAGGACACAAATTGTCTGTGTAATCGTCCTCCTGACTAGGTTACCTGGATTCGAATGGCCGTGTGGCTAAAATCCATTCAGCCATGGTGATTATCACTGCTGTTCTGTGACGAGTGACGACCAAAACCTGGAGGTTATACACACGTTTTAAGGGATTCGTAGAGTGTGAGTAACTTTACCATTAAGTAGTCTTGCAATCATGTAAGCCTTTGCCTTGTTCTTTTTTGTCTTAAAAAGTGCTTTCAAAGCAGGATGGACGTAATGGAAAGGTGCAGTTGTCACAATTTAACCATGTCGAACAAGCAAACGTTAATCCATGTGTCCTGCTCCACTCCAGCAATTTTCCTATGCTGTATGACTGGAACTTCTTCTAACTCACAAACTCTAAACGTATATTCAGTGAATGTTAATTCTGAAGAGTTTCCTTTTTCCCATGGAATGACGATGCGATGCCATGAATTGAGCGACATCGTCTTGTCTAATTCCTTTCTTTCCCTTCACCGAATTTTTTGCCTTATTCAATATTCACGTCTCATTTGCCTGCGTGTTTCAAAGGTGACGACTGACGATGATTGCCAAGTTGTACAGATGTGGCAGAGCTACGTAAGAACGAAAAGGAAGGAGTACAGTTTTTATTTTATTATACTCAATCCATCGAGGGATCTAACTAATTAGGAATTCACCTGTGTGTGTGCATGTGCTCATTGACTCATTGCTCACCTGTTCAAGGTTCACTGGTACATTCACCAAATTACGTGCATTGTGGCTTTTCCAAGGTATTGGAATTACGAAAGTCACGCCGCGGGTTTTTGGCGCACATTCCGTGTTCCGACAGTCATCGGGAAACCTTTTTGAGCCGGTCGTCGTCTCCTTTTATTGTTGTCAAGTAATTTTGTGATGATGATGAACTATGAACTGCTGCGACTCCTGCATGCAAAGTATGTCCAGGCTTCCCTCGCGTTGCAATCAAAGGATTATGATGCTAATACACGGAGAAGGAAGACTCCATTATGCAATATCAGTACTGGTAAAAAGTGCATGGATCATACACCCAAAAGAAAGATTTATAGGTGGCAAGTCCCGCCTATTTTCTATACCTATGGGTTCAGATGAAGTATGATGTCCACTTTTTTCGTACATGAAAATACGGTTAATTGACCATTTTTCCTTTTGTGTGATTTGCTGGTGGAACGTGTACGGACAATTCCTTTGATTAATTATGGTTAAGTCCTTTGTAAAGAGTTAATTATAACAATGGATATTACAATTCGTGGCTGGAGTAATGAGTTTCAATTGGTCGCAGAGAACGTGCAAGCGTTTTCATGTTTTCATCACCGCGCTCGTTCTCGTTCCAGAAAGGAAATTAGTACTTTTTTTATGGACGACTGGACATGGATATCCTGGCTAGTGTATTCCATTGGTCTGGACTTTCCAGTGTCCAACGTTCTCAAGCAACACCAGCAACAATCGTTTTTTAAAGTACAATTTTCAGGATGCATTGATTACCTGCGTAGCAAGTTGTTTTACGAAGAGTGAATTATATACTGCTTGGAAAATCAAGATTAGACTTGAACATGTTCGCACCTTCACCTCATAAACAAAAGACGGCAATTTGACAAAAAGAAAAGGATGAGAAGGTGCGTCCGTCCGTGTCCTTTGTTGCTAATTGGACCGTTGAGGTATTATTTTTCCTTGGAATTTTCTTCCTGTTATACTGAGACAAAAGCCAATTGACATGGCTAATTTAACTTTTACACTTTTCTTCTTCACTACATTTTAATTGGCTTTGCAACTTTTTACGACCCAGATGAGCATTTGCATACTGATGATCATGTTGCATATCAAGTCCTTCGCATTTTCCTTAAGGCTTACGCTCATTCGTCACCATTTGAAATGGAAATTGACGTTGTTGACGTCGTCGGTACTTTTGTTTAAACGTCAATAAAGCCTCGTAAATCAACGGGAACTTTTTCGTGGAAATTTATAATAATGATTATTACTGCAATTTTCACAAGGATATTGTTTGGTTGCATTGTTGCATATACATGTGCACAATTTACACAGAACTGTTGATGTTGACATATACACGTCGATTATTAATAGCAGTAATAATAATTCACGAATAAAAATTGATTATTAATTCATTATGACATCAAATCGCCTACGGCGCGTTGAATGAAGTATCATCAGTTCATCATCTCTGTCTTGTGAAGAAATCCGTTCTTGATGATGACTTTGACATTTGATCTCGGCGAAGAATAAAGGCGTGACCGCATTTCCTCACCTTGAATTTTGAAAGACGCCAGCCTGCATCAAGGGTGTCGTCAAAAATGAAAGGATTATTGAGAGGCGGGTATTTAATAAAATAACATTCCGAGTGATTTTGGTGTACAAAAAATCATTGGAATTGTGTGAGGTCCGCTACAAAACCCAATGGAATGATTTATGCGTCTTTCAGAGACCGAACAAATGCATCCTGCATACAACATTACTATTATATAATATACGAATAGCTTTAGGAAGGATTTTTGTGATTGACATGATTGTATCTTTTTCCAGTTCTCCAGAAGATGTTTTAGAAAAGTCTTAATAATAACCATATAACAAGCCCATTTCAATCTTTCAATCTCCAGCTGCTTTGTAACAGAATTCCAGTTTGCGTTTCGTATTGTTGTTGAGTGAAATCTCCAAAATTGTATGAAAATGCATCATCACAAATATTCGTGCACCAAAATGCATGAGAACGATGAGAACTGAGAACCAATAAAGAAAAAGAATTAATCTGGCTCCAGGCCAAAGCTGTGGAAAAAAACATGGATTTTTAAGGGCAATACCATTACTGAACGATCATTGTTGTTCGTTAGCCTTTTTGATCTGTTTCGTGCATTTTCATCACGCAGAGATTCAAAATGGGTTTCTTCTAAATATAGAAGTAAACTTGATACATTCCGGTACTAATTTAATGCAACGTTTTCTGCATATATAATAATGGTAACCAAACCAATTTTGTAGAAAAGTACAGTTTTTGATTGTACGTTTGCCAAAATGTATATAAGCAATAAATTATACATGTACTGGCTGAATGCATTTTGAGAGTCGGATCATACTGAGACTGAACTGAGCTTTATAAGCTTTTTTAATCAGCTTGCTTGAACAAGGATTCATGTTTCACATCTTCACAGTGTTTCCTTTTTGAATGCTTTATACAGTAAATCAGCAGTATACAGTATACTAAAAAGGATATTTTATGATTTTTATGAACTTTTCTGTGTGCTTGTAGTATCATATTACAAGCACTACGTTTTTTCCTGCCAATTTATATTGATAAGTGCAGAATTACGAATTACTACTAATATACAAAACATGTTTTCTCCACCCAAGTGAAAAGTCTGGATACAATTTCACTAAAAAAAATGTTCTCATCCTTATTGCTCAGCTTAGGTGAAACGTGTGTGTCTCATAGCGTTTTACGACAGGATGTTCTTGAGCTATGTGCAATTCACTCCGTTTTATGTATGGGTTTTCTTTAAGACGTGATATTACTACACGTCTTGTATTTCCAAAGGATTGTTTACGACCTGCTCCTCGTAACTCCTTATTTGTGAAGATGTAACGGGCAGGCACAGCCAAAAGAGCTAGTTGAGTCATCTAAATGGCAATATCATCGTAAAATGTCCAAAAAAATCAGTGAAAATTAATATTAGTATTACTTAGGGATTTTAAACTATGTTTGGTTTAGAGCGTGTGCTTTTTGGTCCGCCTTTGATCGTTTGAAATGGAAAGTTGACAAAAAACGCAAAATTTTCCCACAGAGATTAAAGATTACAGTAGAAGACAATAGTAGGAAAGAAATTGCGCGAAAAAAGTATTCGCATGAGAGAAAATTAGCAAAAAATGTAGTGGAAGACAAGATTCAGTTTAGGCTTCGGATTGTTTTCTTGCTTGTTAGGATTGAAATGAGGAAAGATTTTAATTCTCTTATGCACACAGACAAGGTAATTAATATTGGAAGGTGAATTGGACAGAGTTGACCTTTCTTCGTTTTGCATTGTGTAATCTCAAAAGGCGGGATTTGAAGCTTACCCAACCACTTACTTCAATTCAAGACGGGCTGTCAAACCGCATTAAAAACTTGGTTTTTACAAGTTTAGTTTTGAAGTTTTGGGGATGGCTTGTTTGTTACTACAATGTGATGTTTGAGATTATTTTTTTTGAATGTATGTTTGTTTGTATAGTGCAATGAACAATTACAATTTCAGAAGAAGCTGCATCAGCATATCTTCTTGTGTGATGCAAACACAAAGTATCGTTGAGAAGATTGAAATGATCTCTCTTGAGAATTGCGAATTGACTGACTCTTGAAAATTAGAAAAAAACGCCATGATTGCAGTTCAAGTTTACTAGTTGATGATGGAGCATCGTGAATTACGTAAATATTTATTAGGCTACTGCAAACAATGGGAAGAGAAAAGTGGGAACCTGCGGAGAAAACCAGCATGGGTACAAGTTTAACTTTTGACAGATCAGTAATCTGAAAATGCGAAAAGCAGTAGCTGACACAAGTGAGATGACAAGGATGTTTCTGTTTTGTTTTTCGGGTTTGAAAGATTTTTGTCAAGATTGGACAAGATGGACATTGTCGACAGTCGGAAAGAATTTGCAAACTCGTTCCGACGTCTTGAGTTTCAAGCGAACACAACCTTAACGGATTGTTTTTTGTTCATCTTGATAATAAGCCTTGTGCAGACAAATGAGACTAAAATTTGAAATTATTATGGTCTTTCTGAGTGTATAAGACGAGGCAGTAAAAAAATTCGTAATTTGGTTTTTAGGGTGGAAACTGCATTAAATGCACGCAAAGGAACTTGACAGTTTAAGCTACTGAAATCTTGAGCTTGAGATAAAAATCTCAGACTTTTCAATTTGGCAGCGGAAGGTGGGTTTCAATTTTCAAAAAGAACAACACTCAACTCAAACCCAAACTCAAATGTTTCTTTTGGAATTTGCACGCAATGAGCAACTTGATTTTTTTCAGGCAAAACAAGTCATTCTGCAACTTTGCAGTTCAAAATTTTTACATCAGGATTTTGTACGTAAGAAACTATTGTTCGCTGATTCCGACATTGCTCAACTTCCCTTTAGGTGTTTGTGTGTTAAACCCTATTGTTTTTGCAAATAATTAGAGGATGCTAGCAGGATTGTCTGCACAGGTAAACATCATGTCCACAAGGCTTAAACTTCATGTTTATGAATAATTTCACTGTTCGCTGTTGTTGCTGTTGCTGTTCTTATCATTGCGAAAAATTATGATCGACCTGCCGAGTTCCCGCCCGACTCAGTCGAGTTAAGGTTCATCATATTCTTTGCATTATAACAAATTGAGGTGGGCGCAATGAGCAATGCGCTGCTTCTCAACCTTCGTGACCAATTACCTGAGACGAACATCTCTGATATCCCTCATTGTAGGTTTGTTTACCCTTTTGTGAACTTGAAACATTGCAGACGCAAAACACACCACACAGGTCATTTTTCAGTTTCAATAAAAAAAATCACAATGTTATACATAACACGAATCACATGAAATCCCACGAAATAACGATGTAAGGGAGATTTAAACAGGAAAGGATCAGACTACAGACAGCACAAATTTTATTTCGTTCGCCCTGGTTGATGTTGTTTACTAATGTGCATTCATTCAATTGTTCACAAAATCAGAGACACACACAGCAAATGACATTTAAATTAATACCTGTCTGTCATTCTGGAAGATAAAAGTGTCTCATGTCCCCATGAAGTCCTGTGAGCCATTACGGTTTGAAGTCATTTGTACATTTTTTTTACTGGTTTTCGTAGTTGGGTGCTTCCGGAGTTTGTTCGAGTTGACAGTTCTTTATGAGCTATCAAGTGCCGGTTTGAAAAGAAACCGTGTATATCCACATGTATTTTTGCCTTTCTAGCTAAGCATGCATGAACAACGACGGAGTGCATTTGCAGTAAAAGCATTACTCTAATGCTGTACAGTACCCCTTGAAAATTCGCCAGCAAAGCGCGTTTGAAGTGCACAAAGCATTTGCCTTTTTATTTATTGCACTTTTAGTCTTCTTTACTTTACATCCAACACAGTCAGAAAGTAGTAGAAAGTCAATTACACGCTTGTTGTGGAACATTATGACTTTTCTGTCATGACGAGGAAAACCGGAGGTGCGTAAATACCTTTTTGTACTTTATGAGGCCGAGAGAGAGGAAGCTAAAAGTAAGAATCAGTGTGTGTCTTACACAGTGGCAGTGGCACCACATCACGTCCCAAAAAGTGCATTTTACCACCTCCTTGTCCAAAACGAGAACGTACTTTATATTTTCCAGTGTACACATAACGAATGCACTTGAAGAAGAGAACGTGAAAGAAAAAGCACCTGTTTCCTTTGCAAGAGCGATCATTCGTAACGGTGCAGGCTTCCAATCCCCATTTTGGGATGAAATGGCGTGCAGACTGCAGACTACGTTTGTACGTTTGTACTCTGCTTCTATATCGAAAATCCAGGTCGGAGAAGTCAAGAGTATCGCAATTTTCCAAGAAAAATGCATCCCCAAAGACTTTTATGCTACTTGCTACAGGAGTTTTTTAAAACTCTTTTTTATACTTCGATACAGAAAAAGGAAGATTCCCTGTTGTTTTCTTCTGGAAAGAAAGAGCATTTTAAAATTGTGATATATGCTTTTGCCTTTTGGTCTTCATGTCATTTTTCCATGCATGGCCAACAGGCTTAATCACAGTTCGAGTCGAGTCGAGACTGAGCGTATCTCCTTATTGTTTAGCGAAGCCCAGAGTGGACTTACAATTAAACGTTATATGCACTGGAAGTTGTAGTTTCCGTCCGAAGTTTCTAATCTGATCTTGGCTGAAAGTGATTCATCACGTCGCAAACCAAAACAAATGCTTTGATGAGGTTGGGGGTTTTCTTCTTTGCGTGATGAGCATCGCATCGCAAGGTTTCTCGGGGCCTGGGCATCCTTTTTATCTATCCTGAGATACGCAAAAGGTCAAAATGTCATCCACTCCAGTTTTGAGAACATTTATATTTAGACAAATTAGTGTGCTAGTAGTTTCATGTTGTACACATGAATCATTACAATGTAATGAATTGATTCGGTTTCTTATCCGTAATTAAACTAATTTACAAGTTATATAAAGTCTAGAGGGTTGATTTAAAAGAAGCACAAAAGATTGCATGGTTTGATTTTTTGAAAACTTCTGGTTTTGATTTAGGAGTTCGATGGACCCGGCTAGGCTGGGACGTGCCCTGCCCGCATGAACAATGTTATTAATAGGGCCCACATGATTTTTCTTCTTTGGTGTATTTTTGATCAACCTTTGGACTTTTTGAGACTGAGAGTCGTCGACGCGTCGAAAAGATTCTTATTCCAATTCCTTCATCCTTCACCACAGGCTATAAGAAAGTAAATGAGGCCACTCGCATCCTAATGAAGTAAGAGGTAAAGCCCTCACTTCATCTTGGTGATCATTAGAGTCATTCCTAACTGATGGTTATTATCTCAGCCGTTTGTCACGACAGGAAATTCTGGGAGATGAGAAAACATGCTTTTGAGCGAACTTTCAACATTGTTGTTGTGTGTCTCTGTTTAGAGAAGACCTTAAGGGTCAGTTTGTGGTTGTAGTGCGAGGTGGGTACTGTTTTTTAATAGCGTGGAGAAACATGGTATTTTAAGGTATACTAATAATTCCACTCGTCAAATGATTCATAAATAGGAGTAATTGTGTGTAACTACGCAAGTGTACGCTTGAAATGATTCTAATGCATTATGCATGTGGAAGAAAGTTAGTGCATCTTGCATCATGCATTTTGTGAAAAGGAGTATACAAGACTCGTACTCGTTGCTGTTACTCGTACATTGTTGGGTACTAAAAACCCTTAAGGACTGTGTTGTTGTAACATTGGGTGCTTCTTCCTACTATATCTCCGCTGAGACCTATTGTTGTGATAGCTGAAGGTGAAGTTGTAAAAAAGCTGAGTTTGTGGCTCTGTTATGTACAGGAAAATGATTGAAATGAGTTAAATGGTACCCTGACTGAGGAGTTTGCCAGGAGCCTCTCGTATATGATTAACATGACCATGGCCATGTACAACTTGAAGGCTGTTAATCTCCCTTTTGGAGCCCGACAGAGATGATTCTTCATCTTCATCTCTCATCTTCTGGAGAAATTTCCCCATGGCTATAAACAGAATTGAGTAGAAAGGCCGGGCTAAAGTTGACTCAGAAATTATCTGACCCTTGGCTCATGAGGGGCCAAGGCGGTCGTGAGGGTGTGGACTCTATCATAACTTCTTTTTTTTGTCCGGGTGGCCGTCCCGGCGGCTCGGAGCCTTTGAAACTCCTTCCAAAGATTCATTTCTTCTAGTGAGCCTTGGTCATAGTCATGTCATGAGATTTAAAGGACCCTTCTCCCTATTATTATCTTACAGCTCGTACGAGACTCGCATGTAGGTACTTTTCCACGTGAGGATGAGACTTTTTTTATAAAAAAGCGCACCTGACTTTACTACTTCTGGAGATTTTGTATAAAATGTGCGTACTACTATTATTTTCAATGGAATGTTGTGGCTGGAAAGTCGAAGACGCCCTGGAGTCTTATTATATCGCAATGTGATTTCTCACGGGTGCATCTTTCAGGTATATCGTTGGTACTTATGCCGTGTTTCCTTCTATTTGTGGAATCACATAATCATTCCGTCTACGTCCTTCAAGGATATTCCGATATTCAAGGTCCTTCCGTTGAAGTTAAGGTTTGATGAGGTCATTGAGTTCTCAGGCTCTTTATAATTGCGGTACCCTTTGTACTATGGTGTAATACGGTACGGTACGGTTGGTTGGTCGTTCTGGCCAAATCCCGAGTGCTCAATGATATCCTCAGTAATCGAATAATCGCTAAAATTTTGAGAAAATTGGACTTTCAAAAATTCCTAAAATAATTTTAAGTTTTCTTAAAAACTTGTTCACGGTATGTATGTAAAGTTTTTTGTGTACTTGGGCTCGCGCTTGAAACGATAGTTTTACGGATAAGTTACTGTTCATTTTGATTCGGTATGGAGATAAAGGTAAAAGGAGATGGTCAATCTAATGTAATTATCTCGGGAAGATCATGCACGTCCACATTTTTTGCTGAAGAATAAGAGGAAGGAGTATCTATTTTATTTTCGATTTCTTCTGGCTCTCTTCACATGTGAAGCAGGTGTTGTTCCTGTACCTTCACCATTATGATCGCATCTTCTTGGCTTAATCCTAATCAAAATGTACTAGTTTGTATCTTCCTTGTGTCTTGAGTTCTGAAAGCATGCATTCTTGTACATAAAATATTATTGAGGCTTCCTCAAACTGCCTATGAGCTTTGAGCTGCACGTTTTCCCTCTGAGCCTTTGCAGCCTCGGGAGCCGGAGCATCTGAATTCTGATTCTGTGCAATGCAAGTGCATAATTAGAGAAGCGGCACAACAGTAAATCACGACTGAAAGCCTTCTTTTTTATTATTTTCTCTTTGTGATTCTTACACCGACCTACAATCCCCCATTGATCTGAACAAAAAGGCATGGCATGTTCCACAAGTTGCATTTCATTGCAATAATGCATCTTTTTGGAATCCGAGGAGATCCCACTTTACATACGTAATTTCATTGAAATGAGACTCACCGTCATGAAAAACCCCAAAATTTGATACATGAATTTGAAAGGGTTTCAGTTTCAGGTTTCGGGCTTTGTAGTTTGTAGTACGAAATTTTGTATTTTTTAAAAAACGACGATATCGGTATCAGTATCAACTTTTGCAGATTGTCTTTTTATGTGTGTATTTAATAGGTTTGTGTCTTGTTTGAATGTCCTAATAAGGTTGAATCTAGTTTGTCTGTTTGAGAACAAGTGTATAAATCGTATACGTTACTTGCACGGTTGTAAAGTTGTTTTTGTGTATGTATACTAACTTTATAGATTTGGGTTGAAATCCGGTTCATTTTCCGTGTGAACGATGGCTTGGACTATTTGGCTCATTGGACAACTTGTCCAATGGCACTTTTATGACACACCGACATGCTTTTGTCTTTATCTTACTTGCTGTTTTTTGTACATTGGTGGGTTCGAGATCCTCTCTCAATGATTTTGTGCTGGGTGGTGTGCTGCGAAAAAAATTTATTGAATGTACCAAAGTTGAACAATAATGCAAAAAGGATTTCGCACGTGGGATTTCAAAGGATTTCAGAATTTATAATGCTATATTACTATGATATCGTATATTGCCTGTATTTACAACGGCTGTGCTGTACAGAGTACAAGTCGTAAAAAGAAGGTTTAAAAATCGGATAGTGACCAAAAAATTCAAATTTTTTTTATCTGCTTAATTCAATTTGTCATTTACGGGTATTTAGTCCTGTAAATTAACATTTCTTCATTGAATTTTAGCTTCGTTGTGTCGTGACTAGCTTGAGATATGCATATTAGTGCAAATGCATTTGGGCTGGGCGTCCCACAACGCAAAAGTAAGAAAAGTCGACGATAAAACACAGACATCATGGTTTACGATGATGTTGTCAGAATAATTTGCTCTTGGCTGGATTTTTCCTTCGAATGAGTCACACAAGCCCAACCTTAGTGACGAAACGGCATGGCATAACCCGCCAACAGCATTTTTTGAAAGAAAAAGCACACACTTTTTATATTTTTTATGAAATCACGGATAGACAAAGTTGTAGAAAAAGTTTTTGGGGGGAAATTGAGCACGGAAAACCATAGCAGAAAAAGAAATTTATACTTTTCCGACAT
Organism: Harlomillsia oculata; assembly: GCA_019776145.1. NCBI lineage: Eukaryota > Metazoa > Arthropoda > Collembola > Entomobryomorpha > Oncopoduridae > Harlomillsia > Harlomillsia oculata. The sequence continues at coordinate 15,857 of JABASF010000473.1, read as the reverse complement.
GCCCTTATTGGGATTGTGGGAGAAATAAAGACATTTGCATACAAAATTCGTATCAAATGTCCACCAAAAAGTGACCCACACAGTTTGCACGCCTTTTGCTCTCGTGCGTGTTTGAGAGGCGGTATTTTCGTTGACTTTCATGTGTTTAGTCCTGAGGCTCTTGTTCCTTGGTTTATTGTGACGCTAACGTTGTGTATTAAATTAAGAATTTGTGTGTTTCGTTTTCTTGTGTCCTTTTGTTTTGCGGTTTACGAATAAAAATGGCCTCTGCGTGCCTGGTTGCTTTCATCTTCTCCATTGAGGACGAGTGCGCTGATTAGCGTCTGGCAAAGACCCACAAAACTTTGTACTAATAAACTTCAAACGTTACATAACTTATGGACTGACTTCCTTCTGTTTCGTCTTAAGGATGAATTGGTTTGGTATTTGGTACCAAAGCATGATGGTATAATGGCCAAAGGCCTTTTTATCACCTTATTTGCTCTTTTAGCCAGGAATAAGGCACCACGCTCCAGCGAACAGAATCATCAGACAAGCATTACAGATTTGCCCGTGCGTCCGCCTCAGAACTACGTGCTCCCTTGCTTTTGCCATGATAAGTCATGTTCATGTTCACGTCCGTCTTCCTTTTCCCCGCCAAGCCAACCCAAGCTAAGGTATTCGTAGTATCTTCTTCATAAAAAAACTAGCTTTTTAAGCCAGTATCTCATAAACTCTTTCGTGGACAAGAGCATAACCGCCCAAAAGCGAAATAAATGTACAAAACTTATAAAAGAAAAAATACGTTTGATATCACGCTACGGCTTGTACACTAGAGGAACCTGCCATTGCTGTATATCCCTCTGTATAATCGTGCAGTCCAAGCAATGAAAGCATCCCAAGTTGTTTTCGGTTTGCGTTTTTCTCATTCCAACTTCATAAAGAAGTAAAAGTAACTACATAAACGCTCCAGTCAACTTCTCTGCTCTACCTTAAGGTAACCAACCGTCCACACACCTGGACTTGTGAGGCACGCTAACAATAGAAACTTGAACTTGAGCAAACCTTACTTAACTCACCAAACCCCTTTTTTGAATTGCTTCTTCTTGCATTGCTCATTATACTTTCCAGCGACCACCGTTGCAGTATACAAGTATTATCATCATCTGCTTATAAAACGTAAAAGCACTTAAATGAGTGTGTGTCCGTTGTGAGCCTGCCCTTATTCCTTGGCATTTCCACATTTCCAGTCTCCTCCAGGTACTTTTGTGTAGTACCTGTTGATACTACTTTTAAATAGGGACAATAGGAACCGCATTATACGATCATCGGAAGAGGATAAGCGTATTTAAGACATAAGGGGCACGTGTAGATCCTGTGTTCCACACGACAGTGAAACGAAAGCCACCCGACAACATCTGAATCCGGCAGGTTTTCCTGTTGTCTGTTATTTCACGTCTGTCTGTGTCCCTTAAGCGTGGCACATGGAAAAAGTCGTCTTCGTCTCGTCCTTTTGCTCATGTGGTTGTATGGAAGGAGTAGCGACTTGATTCGTCTTTTCCTTTCTATCAATCCAGTGTGCCAGTGCAAGTTCACCTGTAATTTGGAGTCATTAAGCTCTATTACGTAGTGGATAAACTCAGTATGATTTTTCTTCCCCTCGTATACATACGCACACTGCTCCAAACTAGAGTGCTCATGCCCCCTCAGAAGTTTTACACTTTTACGCTGTGTTCTGTGCAATGAAAAAAGGATTTTTGTGTGCCTATGGAAAAAGTTAACTCCCCACGTCGAATGTAAATTGAAAGGAAGTTTAAAGGACAAGAAAGAATTCATTCTTAAGGTAGTAGCAAAAGCTGTAGATCAAGAAGATGCAGGAGTCAGTTGGATTTTGTGAGCTTTAAGAGATGCGTTTCGATTTTCGTAGTATCTTCACGTAAAGTGTTTGGAATTAGCCAAACGTATTTTCCCTGTTATCTTTTGAAAGAAGGAATTTTTTGGAAAAATACGCCTTTACTATACGAATACGAGTGAAAAGTGAACGTGGCTCAGACTCAGGTCTCAGTTTTGTGGCTTTGAGGAAAGATTAAGGCAAGATTTCGAGTAACTAAGTAAGTGTAAGTAAAAGTAAAACTCCCCGAAAGATTGTCTATGCTGTGTGGCAAGTGAAGTCGTCAATGTACAAAGAGGCAAAAAGGAGTGGAGCCGCATCACTTTTTGTTGCGATTTTCTTAAAAGGTGCAGTTGTTGGGAGTTGGAAGGTGTAAGGAGTGTGCACGGCGTGAGGACGGTAGAGCACAAGACAAGACAAGTAAACGCACATTTCATTCTCAGATAGTAAGTTTCGTGTGAAAGAAGTAGACACACGAGTCACTTCTTGAACAACACACAACACACCTTCCACAAGAGATTCACATCGCAAGCTTCACTGGATTTGTGCTTATTTCTTTCAACTTGTTCGATGTGTTCATAGTGTTCAGTACTTTAGCTTGTTATGCTTTGACTTTTGTCGTCTCTTGGAGAAAATTGCAGCGACTCACTTAAGACGACTGAGACTTTAACATGCACAGCTCTTCGGCATTTGTCGCCTGTACAGTAGAAGTTGTTGTCTCAAGAAGAACACATTGACTGTTTTTTCTTGAATCTTGGTGGTGTGACCGCGTCGACGACGACGACGACTTGCTCAGTTTTCTGTGTCCCCTTGTCATGTTCGTGCGAGTGGAAGCCTCCTCGTCGTCGTTGTTGTCGGTCGTTTCGTTTCTCGTCTCGTTTCTTGGGATGAGACATTGACAATCTCGTTTTTGAGCTGGAACAAATGGTGCTTAGCCTTCCTTTCAGTTTTTGAGTTGATTGTGTTCAGTTATGATGAACAAGTGGACTTTGTAGCTTTGCTAAGAGGCCTTTGTGGACATCGTGTCACCGTATAAGATTGACACTGAGTTGTTGTTCCTATTCCCTGCCCGTCATACCTTCCCTTGTCCATACGATGCAAATAATGTAACAAACGGACAACATCAAATCAAGACAAACAACATCTGTTCCTTCCTTTGCTTCCAATCCTTTAGCAGTCACATTTGCATTCTGCGATTGAGCAAGTTTCAATTTGAAGTGCCACTGTGAAATTCCCGTAGTGGGGTAATTTTGCTATCGAAAATGAGCATGCAAAGTGCGGCTTTGCCACTTGTTGTCGTGTGTGTGCGCAATGAAGTAATAACTTTACACTAATCGGCGTCGTAAACTTTGCTTTGTGATAAGAGGAGGAAAAATTATTCACCGACGAATACTCAAGAAACAGCGTTTTCAAAAAAGTACAGCTAAACACAACAAGAAAATTCCATATAGTTGTTCTCGTTGTTCCTTCATTGTTGTGATTTGTGATTGTGTCTGTAATAATTGTACTACTACATCCTTCCCATCATCTCGTGTGAGCTTGCCTCAAAACTTTTAAGTGTTGAAGCACTGTTTCCCATTCAAAACTGTTTTTTCTTCAGTAATTGTTGACTTGTCCGCCGATAATTGTGCATTTTTGAGAGCAAGTGCCGTCAAAAAAATTTCTCAAGTAGTGTCTGCTTTTCATTTGTTCCGTCAGTCATCGAGTCAACTCGAGTTGCAGCAACACAGACATTTAATCATAATATGCATAGCACAAGTGCATTTTTCTTACCTGCTTTAGCATATTGAGTCAAAAGCTATGTTTTTGGCCAGAAGCGTATTACTTTTTTGAAAAATAAAAAGTGTCGTCTTGTTGTTGAGAATCTAAGAAATCTGTCAAGAAAGGAATAATGAGGACAAAATTGCGATTTGACAATAATTCTCTCGTCACATGTGCTGACATGAAATGACCCACGACAAAGACATGTGCAGCGTTGTGTCATGAAATTGTTACAACGATAAGTTGCGGTTGCCAGTTGTGTTTTTTGGTTCGTTTTATTGCTGGCTTTCATCGTGGTTTTCTTGTGCCATGCCGATTTGTTCAAAAGAGAAATGATGACTAGGAACAATTTTTTGAAACATGTGTGTCCCTATGTTCAATGCACACATCAGCTCGGCGGTTTAGCTTAATACGCTGCCTGTGACTCTCGTGACGTGACATGGACTGACGGTAGAGAGTGAAAATAATTCCTCTTCCATTATATTAAAGTAAATGCAAGAAAGAAGAAGAGGAGGATTTCAAAACAATTTTTTGTCTCCCGAAAAAATTCTTTTTGGTTTGGTTCCTCTGCACGCGAAATATTATTCGAGTGTCTTCTTTCTTGGCGACCATCAGCACAACAATGTCCTTTTTTGTAATGTTTTTGTAAGTGTACGGTACAACCTGTCCAAAACTTTCCTCATGAGGAAATCATTAGTGAGGAATGGCCCCGTTCAGATTTGCATAAACATGCGTTTCTCTCCCACTCATTCAAGTTGAGGCGGAGGCCTCCCAAAGTCTCAGTGCAGACTCAGAAAGACATTTATTCTCATTTGGTATTATCCAAATAACAACTGGAAGAAGANGGAAGAAGAATGTACCAGAATTCTTAATCTTGAAAGAAAGATCGACTGCTTTGTGTCTCCGTTTGTCAATTTGCCCTTTTGCCCGGTCAGGAATAGCAAGGAGTGCAGTGGCTCAAACCATAGTATACAATTGCATCTTCCGTTTTTCCGTCTTTCTGCAACAATGCATCGAAACAAGAGACGTCGACATTAAATCTTGTCGTGCATGCCGTCGTCGTCGTCGCGTTCAATGCAATGAAGTCAACTCAAGTGCAATGAGGTGAAACGTACACCTTGTCAAAGTCAAGATTGTGTGCCCTCATCAGTGTTTTTTGCACACAGAAAACCCCAATAAAAAATTTACAAAGTGTGCCCTGCCTTTGTGACAAAAAGGAACAAAATTCATCTAATCATCCTTGTCAGCAGGTGCAAGCTGCTTGTGGGACTCTTCTTCATCGATCTACAATAAAAGAAGAACGCATCACGACATCGTATTGAGACGATTTGGAAATTATTGTCCTTACGATTGGAAAATTCAATAGCAGTCCGGCAGCAACTTTTGAATTTACTTTTGGTCCTCTCGCTCCTTGGTGGAAAGCAAATTGCATGCATAGTGCCGACTAGCCGTTCATTTGTACGGGAGCAAGAAGCGCCACTCTCTTTCGTTCATGCATCACTTCTCACAACAAATGAAATGTACAACACCGTCGACACCATTACCTGACATTTATTACATTTGACTATTGTCGTGTTGACGGCAATCGGCACTTTTGTGTAGAAAAGAATTTTGGTGTTGCACTTGTCTTCTCTCGTCTCTCGTCCATTATCAAGTGGCAGTGGCAGTAGTAGTGACGACGGTGTGGCCCATCGTGTTCATTGTTCAATACTCGTCATCATCATCGTATCATCGTCGTGCATTCACTTTTGTATGTACTACTTGGAAATGTGAAATGCTGTGCGACCGTGTGTTATGTCCTGTGATTGTATTGGAACAACTATAACACCCCTTGTTGTACTACCATAAGGATTTACAACTACACGATACAATTTGATTCACTTTTATTGCGAATTTCTAGTTTTAAAAAGTGATCTCGCCGCAAAAACCAATATGTACACAACACCCCGCAAAGTGAAACAGGAATCGAGACTTCGTCGCTCACTTTCATTGACCAACACGCTCAATCGTTCCGCCAATCATGCTAATCATCTCGCCCATGCAACAGGTGCGCTTTTTGGCATCTAATATAAAACGTAGTATCTTTTACGCTCACTATTACTTTTTGGGGTATAATATTTTTTGCGAATTAGAATCCCTGAGCCGGCATTAATTTTGCATGGTTAGCTGTTTTGTTACCCTTCTTCTACCGCACACACATACGCTCAACGTAAGGTACTATATAATAGCAAATTTTTTGAACCAGTTTGCCTTCTTCTTTACCTCTCTTTGGTAATTGAGGCAATGATGGTCAATGATCAAAAAATGCAAACGTGCGGGTGGTGACGACTGGTGATGGTGGCAAGTTCACTCTTTTGCAAATAACACTGTGCCAAGCTGCGAAGAATTTGCATGTGAATTTGCAATTCGTGTTATTGTCTTTTGATCTAGTCCATTACTACGCACCTCGCATAAGCAAGTTCATTATTTTACTTCTGTAGAGAACGCCAAGTTGCTTCTCTCAGGCCAAGTACTTTTAACAGACCTATACATTCTATTTGAAACATGAGAATTTGGACATGGAAGACCTCTTAAAATTCCTACAATCCCAATTTTCCTCATGAATAAAACCGGCGGAACGTCAGAAGTCACATTTTGTAGAGAAAAATGACCCCATGTCGTTTTATAATAGGTGAAAATTGATCGCTGCCCTCAAGTAAAGTGATTTAATGTACTCAAATGATACCAACGGGAAAATCCTTGTCCTTTTTAGTCGGATGCATCAGTAATTGAGTAATAATGTTAGCTAAAATGTTGAAATATTCTTTAGGAGAGTGCCTCCGAGTCAAATGGGATCACAACTTTTTGTATTTTCAAGTCCAGTTGTCGGTGGTTTGGTGGTCAACGGGGGCCTTTTGGATGATGATGGTTTCATGCTGGTCAAGCACAGAATGCAATAATTGTCTAAAGTATTTGCATGCCATTCTCATTTGACTTTGCAATGAACCACCTTTGAAATATATGGCATTTGATTCGCCAACGGCGGCGCTGTTTGGGTGAATTTTGATATGCAGTCTTTTTAAATGGTCAAGAACGTTCCCAGTGGCAAAAATGTATAACTTGGCGATGTAATGTTATTACTACACATAAGAAAATAAGAACATCAAGGGTTTGTCCTTTGGTCAGAGCTTGGCGGGGGGTAAGCACCTGAAAATCTTAATGTACATAAACTAGCTTTTCAAGAGCGGGTTCGTCATCTCATTATTTTTTGGTGAGAGGACAATGTGACATTTTAATGTGACCAAGCTGCTGCGGACACACACTGACCGTGCTAAAAATGGGATGACGACTGACGACTCCTTCGCAGTTTGCACGAATTAATTCCATTGACATTGAAATTCTTTTTGTACTGTGTTCTACCTGTAACGGAGAATACTTAAATGTGCAAATGTAAAAATGTAATGCAAAGTTATTTTGACGACTGAACATCTTATAAGACAATTTGGAAATGTCAAAAACAATTTTTTGGTAAGGGTAGGATTATAAGATGGATCTTATAAGAATTCCTCTTCCTTTTGTGGCTCCTGAGTAGCGGTATATATCGAGCAAGTGAGAAAATAAGAAAGTGAAGTCAAGGTGAAGGAAAATGAATAAGGAATTGTTATTGTTACTTGCACACAATTTTGCATGAAGCGTGAATGCAGATTTTGATCTTGGGTGACAAGACAAGACGACCAGGGATAAAAAGTCCATTACGGTGTGTTCTTTGGTGCATTCACACGTCTCTCATGCAAATGACTCCGAGATGACCATTTGCAAAAAAGACTAATGACTCAAGACCAAAAATCAGCTCAAAGGAGCCGCAGAAGTGGAAAAAGAACGACCAAGTTCCTTATGGATTCTTTACATTTACACTGCAGAGTGCAGATGCAGACTGTTGTTCCAGGAAGATTAGATTTCTTATGCAGAATGCAGCATCGAAATATATGTATCGTAATCCTGTGTACAGGTATAGCATTAGTTGCAGCCTCATTTCCAATTCGGAAAAGACAGGAAATCGCATCGACAATGTCACCCAAGTTTGTCGTCCTCGTATCTCGTGTATAGGTTGAATGCCCATATTTTTGGCTTGGGTGCCAGTCTGCCAGTGCCAGAGTGCAAGTCTGGTCGTCTCCTCAGCAGATCAGAACCACAATTACAATGATAATGATCGTGGGACGACTCCTTCGGAATACAATAATGAGCAAACTTTCAACGCAGGGGGAAATTTTGGACTTGGAATGAAGAGTAATTTGAATTTGAATTACATTGAAAAATCGTCGGAGCATTGTGTGTGTCATTGTGACCTCAAGTCCTTCAGCCCGGTTTATCAAGCGTATCTGTCACTCTTGGAAAACTTGTTGGAGAATCATTAATTATCCTTCATGTCTGTCAAGCTCACATCCAGTGTATGGCGAATATCAGCTTGACAACCTTCTCTGGACGACCTGACGTCGGCTCCTACCGCAACTAAAGCGGGTACAATGCAACCTCATCGTTTCATTGTCACTGAAAAAAATGCATAATATTCAGTTCAACCTCGGCGAGCGGCGAGGCTACAAAGATTCTCTTAACATTTCTCTTCACTTTGAATGGTTCACTGTAATTCTTTTTTTCTTCCATTACTGTTTTGTGACCGTTTTTGTTGAGTTTACGCCGTCACACACGGTCACACAAATGTTAACTTACGTACGCAGTGTCACACAGTCAAAAGTCATTTTGTAATACATGTGACGATAGCGACCACGCGACGACAAATGCATTATTGTTGCTTCGTCTAGTTACAAGACTTGCTTGAATTTGTCGTGGTTCTCATCGTTCTTCTGAGTGCTACACTCAAAAAATTGTCACTTTGTACTTTGTGTGCTCATCTTCAACTACAAAAATCTCAAAAGACCGACAATCATTGCCATTATTCTTGCTCGTGTGTCCTCTAATGTCACTTTGTCCCACTTGACTACATTAGGAAGTGATTTTGCATGAACAACAAGGGAAACGTAGCGTGTTCACTCCTCATAAGGTTCCGGCAATTTTGTGGTTGCACATAGTAAATTCCAATTCCGTTGTTCGCTGGTTTCGTGGTTCCGCTTCTATCTTGACATTTCCAGCCGGACATTTTGGACAAGAGTCGTGTACAAGATAATTAACAAGGAGAATTGCCATTCTAAAAATCCCTAATTAGAATAATTTACGCGCAAAGTCACTTCCAAAAATTATTTCATGGGAAGAAAATTATAACGTGCTTTGCATAATTTTCTCAGTGTTCATGTCTGTGTTCATGTCAGCGAGTGCTCAGCGACAGCAGCGGGCAGCGACTCAAAAATATCTACACCTTACAAGAACAACACGTCTTTAATTGTTCTTCCCCTGAATTAGTATTCTTACGAGAAAGGTTAACATACATTTCACGCTGTAATAAAATGCGGACGTGGCCGTGGTGGGGGTTTGTGGTTTGGTTTCAGTGGCTCTGGCTCTGAGCCTCCCTGGATTCTGTTACTCTTGATCATAATATTTTCGTTTTGTTCTTATTGTGGTTGTGACGGTGGAGGATTTCTTGATGATGAGCTTCAAGTTAGCTGCTGCCACTACCACACCGAATTAGCCTTAGGTGGATTTTTAGTAGCTTGGAGAAACGAATAGAAATGATAATTGTTGTTCAGTTTGATTTCATCTGGGCAAAGGGAAAAACAAAACCAGTTGAAAGCTGAGACTAAAGTATCTCCAAGGAATATTAAAGATTGCATTTTGCTTTCGAGTCTACTATGAAGGGTCATCATCGTAATTCATATAGGTTTTCGAGATGCATTTTGAACCTTTGAGAGAGAAAAGTGCGGAATTGATTAGTACACACAGGTACAATTACAGTTCTCGAGAAGAGGGTTGTGTTGTAGTATTGCTTGTAAAATAAAAAATGGAAATTGCTATTACTACGTTTTGAGATGCAGTTTTGATTGAGACCCTTTTGATGAGTCATAAATCAATTCCTGGAGGCATGATTGAATTGTGCACATCGCTCTATGATTAATAATAGTAATTGTAGCTTAAGAAGAGTTTTCTGTGTTTTAAATGGGATGCAGATGCAGATACATTACAGTATTGTCGTATTGTATAGGTACAATAGGTAGTATGAAATGTTGTTCATCTTACTTCATCCCTGGAGATTTCTAAAGTCTGTATTAGAGATCTTCCTATTAACTAACCGGTATTCCTTTTGATTTGTTTTTTTCTAGATGTTGAAGTGGACGTGGATGATGGTCAGCCGTATTATCATCTGAACGGTGGGTCGGAGTCGGTTTCCTCTTACCAAATCTACGGAGGGAGTCTCAATCGGAATTCATACTGTGGGTCGTCTGAAGGCAGTGCGTCCCTTGTGGTCCTTCCTTTGAATCAACACCCACCGCCGTACCGATCACCTCCGATTGCCCAAGGGATTCCGCTCGGCGTGTCTTTCGACGGCTCTTTCGAAAGTGAAACATCGCCTGAGTCTGTCACGTACCAAACACACTCGTCCAAATTCCCCGTAAGCCTACAAACTAAATACTATCTAACCTTTAACTTCTTCATTCTTAATTGACCAATACGAATGCTCATAAATGGGTCACGCTGTGACTCTCACAAGTCAGAGGCAGAGGTGAACATTTGGAGAACATGGGGAACGTCAGAATTTTTACGATTTTCATGCCTTCCTCACTAAATAAATTAGTAACAAGGAAATTGAAGCTGGAATATTAGAAGGGTTGGTATTCGGGTGTTTCCCCATGAGACCGGAAATCACCATCACCCGGATTTCAAAAATCATGGTTTCAAAATGTACGGAAATGGGGAATTCGGCCATTCATTATTATTTATGAGAAACTCCAGCAAGCTGTGCTTGTGTCTCCCAGTCTCCCCTCACAAAACGCTTAGGAAAAAGCATATATAGCTGGAGTTTTCATTTATTGCTTCAATCCCACACTTTTCATACAAAAGTGCATATAAAAATTCGATTCAATATCAGTGCAACAAACGTCAAAAAGCGTTTTGTTATTAGTTCACAACAGTGAAAGGTAGGATTTCCTGTACAACGGACGGATCTGCATGATGCTTTTTAGATGCGACGACGTTGTCATCAGGGTTGTTGTCCAAAAAAGGGTATTTGGAAATACACAACAGTACTGAATGAGTTTTTGTTGAGACCAGTCCCCATTTCCTGTTTCCGAAAGTTGTAATCGCACATTATCATAAGCCCCGTCACCTGCAAATGCTCTCGTACAGGTGATGGATTGGCTTATGAATGTGCTTTGCAACCCAAAATCAAATGGGAAAGTGTGCATTGTAGACCAACTTGTGTGAATATTATAGCGATACAAAAGGCAAAAGCATTACACATTACATTAGACAGATTACGATAACATTACGAGACAGACGGGATTCTAAAGAGAACTTACACTTAGCCTTTTCAGTATAGAACTTGTTCCTCATCTGCACCAAGTGTGTGCCTTTTATTTCAGTGCTGTTTGTGACTTTGTTCGCGACGGAGCACTAAAGCAGCGGGTTTCAAGTTTTTGAATGTAGAATCAGCTAGTGAATTTCATATAAATAAAAACTTTCTATAAGCTTGGTTTGGTATCAAGTACCAAAACCCAATTTTCAACTCTGTTCTCTCCGAATAAGACAATTGTGGCTAGTAGCTGTAACGTGTTTAGGTTCTCTGTCCTGTCCCGTCTACAACTTTCAATTCTATAACGGAAGGTGCGATTCGCACCTGTTGCGTTTTATTCTCTCTTGCGTACATGTGTCGTAGTATGTTTTTTGAAAAAGGAATAATTCTTACTTTGGACTGACCCACACACACAAACCTCCTGTTCTGTTCAAACAGTGTATATTTGACCGGAGATAGATTTTGTTTATGCTCTTATAAGACGGAAAGGAAAAGACAGAAGTGGAATACGTAAAGTAAGGATACGTTTTATAAAAGTGCAACAGTTGCACTGCAACCATTTTCTCGTGTTTGTCTCACGGCGTGGTGGCGATTCCTTTTCCTTCACCAACAACTCCTTGAAGGGCCGGTTTACCATCGTAAATTACACTTGGTGCTTCAATCACCTGTGTGGATCTGTAAGGGAAGGATCCGATCATCATCATCGTCATCGTCAACAGGAGTTTGCCTAGGGTTGTATATTCTTCTTTATATGAAGAATAACATGTTTAGCTAAGCTGTGTAGGCATATTAGAATATTACGATTTTTTGAAGGCATTAGGACAAAGTGTGCCACGTGCATGGAGTAAGCTAATGGGTTCCTTTTTTGCTTATAACTTTTATAACCATCTCCCATCCCATCACATTCACTTTTTGTAAGAGTATTGGGACTTGAAGTGTGCACAGAGAAAGGAAACCCTTAAGAACTGAAACTTCAAATTTCAGTGTACCAGTGACTGTTGAACGGGTAGGATAAAATATTATTTAGACAGTTGACTCTATGGAAGTTGCAGTGATAAATAGTGTGAGTACGTCACAAAAACAACAGTCGAAGTCTACATCAGCTCAGGTTCATTTTGTTTTTCGTGAGCAGATCGTTCGGGAAGTGCAAGCTGTGTTTTCTGACACTGGAACGATTGGAAGTGAAGTGGTTCCAGTAGTTTCACCAGGTTCGCCGATTCTTGCAGCTGAACCTGGGTTGCGAGGAAAAGTCCCATTAAGACTTGATCATCATCACCATAAAGCCGTTGACAAAAAGTTGTCGTTGAAGAAGCACATTGGATGGACGGATAACCACGAAGCTGTAAGTTTATATGAATTTGTCGTCTGGTTTTGTTGGTCCTCTCTGCACTTCTCAAATGCACTGCACATTGCACTGCACGCGCACGCATGAGATACGACACAAAAAACATTTTAATGCTTTTATGTAAGATTTGCATTTTTGACACTTTCCTAAGCTCATTGTCAACTTCACAACGACAAGGTGTTTCAGGTCAAGTGTGCGTTGAAGTTGAAAAAGGAGCAAAATCTGGAGAAAGAATAGATGCTATATTTTGTTTTTCTTGACAAGTGTAGCGTAGCGTTGGTCAACTGGAATGCAACGTTTGTTCGCGTTCCTTTTAAAATATGCAAAGTGGATAAATACTATTGACCTTGCAGGTTTGTTGCAAGTTGACATTTTTTTGCAGATTGCATGTATTAAAAATTTGCATGAAATGCGCCGCTGTTGTTATTACATGGAGTGTGAGAATGAGAAAAACGAGTTCAAGTGTGCGTTGAAGTTGAAAAAGGAGCAAAATCTGGAGAAAGAATAGATGCTATATTTTGTTTTTCTTGACAAGTGTAGCGTAGCGTTGTTGGTCAACTGGAATGCAACTTTTGTTCGCGTTCCTTTTAAAATATGCAAAGTGGATAAATACTATTCACCTTGCAGGTTTGTTGCAAGTTGACATTTTTTTGCAGATTGCATGTATTAAAAATTTGCATGAAATGCGCCGCTGTTGTTATTACATGGAGTGTGAGAATGAGAAAAACGAGATTTTGCAGGGAATGGAATTCCGTCGCATTGTCGTCATCATCGTCGTCCATCGGTCTATGTTCCCTGAAGGAAGGGAGTTGTATTATATGACCTCGTCGTTGTCGTCTATATCTTTCAGCTGATTGGATTCCATTGTGACCTTTATTGCCTTGTTTTGCCCCAAACTATGCATTCATTAGGTAGCTTGTTCGTTCAACTTGAATCTGTATGTGCAGTTTGGCTATTAAACAAAAGAATGAAAAGATGCTCTGCTTCTTTAACTCATCGAATTGGAACCCCGCTCGGATTTTGACACAAGGATTTGCGACATTACTTTACAACGATTCCTGAGTCCATTCCATTATATTGCTCACTTAAAGAATTCCTTTGAGATTGCTGTTGAGAGTTGATTTAGAAAAATTGTCTTCATCTGCTGCCGGAGCTCCTCCTTACGTGTCTCCTGCAGATTACAATTCACCTTGTTGGTGTAACCAAAGACGGAGATCAATTTGAAGCTGTAAACTACAAGTTGCAAAAGACACGTCGCTCCTCGTCGACTCGTCGCATGTTGTCCGCCAGTTGAAAACAAAAGGCAAATGGAATGCTTTTTTATTACATCGTGGATTGTTCTAATGTGTGCGATGTGCTGATCTCATTTCTAATGGGTTTTGAGAGTTGTATACTAACTTGTTGTACAAAACCTGTGCCCTTAACCTTATCAATCACCAGGTGCTGGCGGATAATTAATTCTCTCACCTCAGCCGATTCAAATGGAATGGAAACGTTCGTTTGATGAAAACGTTATGGAGTGCATAGTTTACTCGTTTACAACTTGCGAAATAAATAATCTCAGTCCATTTTGGCTTTGAGAGAGGAAAAAGCGACCCTGACAAATTAAATGATCTAATTTACTAAACCAATAAAAAAGATGGATTTATTGAATGCTCTGAAGCAAAACTAATATCATCATTGTCATCAATTCAGATTTTACGCTGCCATTCCAACTCCAACAACAACGACGACGGCTCACTGACTGATGTGCCGATCTGATTGTAAAATGTTGTGCATAGACAGACAGGTCGTCGAATGGATCTTTTTTTCCACAGCATCCGGTTTCTTCTCTCTCCTCTTTGATGTGATATACAGTCAATACGAGGAGCTCAATTTACTTATTAGGGGTATACCTTATACCTTTACGTAAAAATGATATCACATGTTGGGAATCCTTGCATTTCGTATACCTGGTGTGAAAATGTCCCAGCCAATAAATTTCCGGTGACTTCTTTCGTCATTGTGAAGCTGTTTTATCTCTCGTTCAACATGGAGTAATTAATCGTCCTTTTGTACTTGGCTCTGTCGGTCGATTGTACCTATTCCGATAAGGGCTTTAAGGACAAACAAAAAATATGAAAACTCTCTTGTAAAGCTTGTTATATCCTTATTGCAATTGCAAACGGATTGACATTCTTGACAGTAGAACACAACTTTTGCATTCTTTTACTTGTCTCTCCGTTCAAGCTGTGATTAATCAACACTTGAGTGCATATTTTCTAAATATGCTAATTTAATGGAGAATTGTGTGCTACTGACTGACTGACGTTTCCGCCATTATTCATTCACTTTACCCATTGCGGCACCACCGCGGCTTACAATGACAAAGCTTCTTTTTTGATCTACTGTTACTGTTTCCCTCCACGATTTTTTGTTTTAATTGTAATTGAGATGCGCAAGTTGATTTGCATAGACGGAAATTTCCCAGAAATGAGAAGAAATAATAAATTGTGTTTTGTGGTATATTTTCTCTCATTTAATGTTACTCCTTGTTAATAAATGCTTCTAGTGACTCTACAAAAGGGAAATAGGTTTACTGTGTTAATTAGTGATTTCCGCTCCGTGTCTCCTAATTGGACAGGTTGAGAAACGCCTGTTTCAGAAGAGGCTTACTGTGCCATTCATCCCGGCTTTTGTTTCACCCGGTGACTTAATCTCATTACAAGGCGTAGAAAGGCTCTCAAACCACATTTTCACGTAAATCATATTTTTTGGTGGAAGACATCTCCCGTCTACAGCTGAACGGGAAGCTGCCTCAGAATTCGAAAACCAAGCCAAGCATCAGAGTATTAGTAACAACGTTTTTTGGAGTTAATTGACCCACTTGGAACTTCACGAAGGAAACGTTCACCGTATGTCTCCATTAGGACTAACTAGATTGAAGTGGAAATTACCATTTTTTTTATTCTTCCTCTACTGCGGGATGATGAGTTTAGTTTTCCCCCACGTGTACAGTGTGCGAGGAAGATGTACAGGTATTAATTGAGAGAATTCAGTGACTTTACCAGGATCTTCCATGGCGTTACTTGTTGTTGCGTTGTTGTTGTCCATCAGAAGATTCTTGCTTAATTTGTTGTATACTACATGGAAAAAGTGAAGTATGACGTCATTCTCATGTCAAGTTTGCTAATGAGAGTTGACGTGTGCAGGCGTTCGTATCAGAGTTTGCCATCTTGCAATGCCGTGCTTTACCTGATTTAGTGACATGTCACCTCTCTTTGATGGAAGACGAGATAGCAGAAAAATATTCTTTTTATAAACCTTCAAAGGATTTATGCACTTTTCTTACTGAATTTATGTTACATTCTGTGCTAATTTTCACGTTTGGATGCCATCATCATGGTATTTTTATTCATTTCGCAAAGAACGTTGACATTTAAAGAAAAAATAGAGAATACCAA